>JAGYYO010000200.1:0-12103 GCA_021441625.1 Diophrys sp. 3 WChen-2021
TACTACATAGCTAATGATGCTGAATCTTCTTTCATTCTAAGTTAGAGTTCACAATTTAAATTCAATTCTTCTTCAATTGGACTTAGATTTGGGTTTGAGTCTGGAAAGGAGGGAAAGGAAGGGAGATTCAAGGAAGAGGTATATGCTTATGAGGAAGGATAAGATTATGTTTAGAATGTTCTTGAGACTAATTTAATTAAATTATATAATATTAATAGTTTGCTAACTTATGATTTCTTCTATTTTGGTCATTGAAAGGAAATTTAAATTAGTAAATATCAAATGTTTTAGTCTAAAACCGGAAGAATTCTATCCAAGAAGAACCAATACTTATTGAAGATTAGTATTGTTATTAGGAAGAAATGAATAGATAAGATCAAAGCTTTCATATTTTTTAACAATGCTCAGAGTATATTTTTAATTTATTCTATCTGAAGTAATTATGCTTAGATTAGATTATCATAATCATCAGGACCATCTCTTCAACTGATCAAGGTCAGGTTGATCTTCATAAGCTACTACTTTTCTCTACCTATATTGTCACTGTCTCGTAGACCCTCTCTATTGTCCTCCCTCTTGACCAACATCTTCTCTCTCTTGTACTCCAAGTAGGTTGACCAGATCTTCTCTAGTCCCTTGAAGGTCTGAGATACGTGTCTGCGATGGATCTCCTAAGGCCAGTGTCTTTCCATAGGTTACCTCGCATTTTACTGGCCCAGTTTGACACCCAAGTATTTCAAGTGCTTACTTATCTTTAATCCTCCATCTGTTTTCAATCTCACCTATGAAGTTAGAACCTGAGTTTTATGTTTGGCCAGGACCAAGTCGATTTCACTAAGCGCTGCCTCTATGTATTTGACAGCGTCCAGGAAGTGGACCTCTTCGTTGGCAGAAATAACAATATCATCTGCGTAGAGGAGTATTAACTCGGGTTCTTACGGACATTAATACTTTTCAGCGCTTCATTCATATAGATATTAAATAAGAGATGGGATAAGACCCCACCTTGAAGGACTCCCTTATTATCAGAGCTGTTCCCTTGGTATTCCAATGTTTAGCAATCATACAGGTTCGAACTCACATCTTATATAAGGGAGTCTTCTCCAATAATAGATCGACTGCCAATCCGTCCAAGATCTAGAATAATTTCATTCGATTGAGTATATCAAGAGTGGCCAGGTAGGCCTTTTTTCTCTAGTTTATCCTAGATACTTTTTTTGATTACTATCAGAATGTTATATTAAGTCGAGTGTGATGGCCTGAACCCGTCTGGGTCATGTGAATGTGGCTCCCTTAGGAGAGGAGTTTTATCGTTTTCTCTAGTATCTTAATATAGGACTCAGTATTGAGATAAAACTCGTTTTGTCCAAGGAGGTGTTGGATTGTTCATCTTTGGAAAGGATTAGAAACTTGGCTCTTCCTCTCATTTCCACAAGCAGTCTATTTCCATCTACCATGAGTTTTTCTCTGCTCTCCCATTTCTTGTTGATTAGCGTTGCTAGACCTCCATACTTGCCTTCCATTGGCATGAACTAATTAAAGTTGCTGGTTTTTGTCTCTTCTCCATGTCTCTTTTATCATGACAACATCTGGGTCGAGGTCGTCAATTCTCTTCCTTAGAGCCAATAGATTAGCTAATGGTAGACGGATCATATATATTAATCGTAGCTACCCTGATTCTCTTGGGTTCCTCTCTTGATGTCTATTACTTCTCACATCTGTAGGTAGACGGTACCATGTTGTTGAGTTGAATCTCATTCTTTTTATTTCTTTTTTAACTATCTAAGTTGTGTCTGGACCAATTCTATAATTCGGAACTTTTCAGCATTTTCATCATCTTGTTTGAAGAAAGCAAGGCCAAAACCTTCTTGTCTCAATATTTGCCTTTCCTTCATATAATTGGGATGTGGGTTTTCTCTCCATGATCCACTCCCTAGCTGTTATTTATTTGTGCTATGGTCACCTACTTTTCCCCTTTTTCTTGTTTGAAATCTGTCCATAGGCTATTCTTTTACTTCTTATCAATTACTTTATCTCATAACTTAAAATATAAATGATTTTCTGTCTTTGAAATCTCATTTAAATCCTTAAGAGTCTAAATCATCTCATTCTTCAACGTAGTTTCTCCTTGTTGGAATTCTGTCTGCCTCTCATTGGTTGCCTGTTCATTATAAGAATAAAACTTAACAGCACGAGCATCCGTTCCCCTTTCTGAACAACAAGATGCCTCATAACTTCCTCTCGTCTTGTAAGAGGGCATCTATACCTTCTAGTTCTGTGACGTGATCTGCTCCTGTTCTATCGCCATTTCTCTTGGATTGATTTTTCCAGCTTGATTAAGCACACGTTTCTTCATTAAGTAATTATTATTATTAAAGTTGTTGAGAAGAAAGATAATCACTATGAGAAGCGTAAGGGAGAACGAGGAAAGGTAATTCCATTGAAGATGTAGACTTGCTTGTCATTTCTGCCTTGTAAGTATAGGAGATTGTCTATCATTACAGGGGTTTGGTAATAAAAGTTATTGAAAATATCTGCTTCATTAAATTCTACCTATAGTTTCTCAAAAGACCAATCATTCATATTTATCTTTTTAATAGATCTCTTATCATCCATCCCTCCAAATAATATAATTTCATTATCCTTAAATGAATATAATTATGACCTACAATGATCCCCTTGCAATCCCTTAATCTGTATCTCTTCCCATTATTTCCATTAAGCAATATAATGTTAATCTAATTTCATTCTCTCAATAGATGTCTATCCTCCTCTCCCTCCCATTCCAGCAATTAAATAGTCATTCTAATAATTTAATAGACTATGGCCATCTCTCTATTTAATAAGATTAGCTATCTATGTAAACTACATATTATCTATATTTAAATATTCACAGTAGTGTCCATAGGATCCACCAGAATATCCACCAATTATATAAATAAGATTATCTATTACAATAGATTATGCACAATCATAATTCTTTCTGTTTGATCCTTGTAGTATCTATTTATATGATGGGTCTAATAGATTTAGTTTCAATTATTAATACTCTCCAAAATAGAATATGTCTGTGTCTATTACTTACATGGTTGTGAAGTACTCAAATCTAACATTAAATGTAAAGAGTTTCTCTGATCCATCATCTATGGATTTCTATATTAATTAAGATACTGAGAGAGATTAATCTATTTGTTAAATCTTAAAACTTGAATCAATAATCATTTAACAGTCTTTCTCTTCTAATTAATACATTCTCCTTAAGATTTTATTCACTGGCTTATATGTATTTACCCAGATCATTCATTAAGACCATTCCAGTAGTATCTTGGGAATCTCCATCCATCTTTTCTAATCGTTGTTCTACTGAACGTAAACAATTGTTTAACTTTGCAATCGAATTTTTAAAAATTCAATCATATAATTACGCAAATGGATTCCACATCTTCAAAGTGTTGGAATATTGCGTGGATTGACTTTAAGGGTTCCTGTCTTGAGATTTGGCTCATAAAGAATGGAAAGTTCATGCATCCCTTGCCTAGTAATAGCAAAACTATGAACTCCTAAGTTATATCTAATACATGCAGTTTTGGCGCCATAGAAAAATATTTGACTTGATGCAATGAAGAGGTATCAGCTTCAAATTCATCTGACAAGAGTTTTGAGATAAGTTTGAAAGCAAATGGAAGGTCAAAGAAAGTAATGGACAGTAAACAAACTCTGTAATGAAACGCGTGTTTTAAATAAGGATTTAAATATGGAAATGCCACCTGTTTAATGACGGGAACTCTTCCTCCCATCTACGGGAGTGTCTTGAGCTGCTTCAGGAGTGACAAGCTCCTCCTCTTTCTTAGTCTCACCACAGCAACACGCTCCATCTGCTTCTCCTCTGAGGTTCGGATTAAACTTTGTCCGAATCGATGAAACAGATTTTATCCGAAATCATTATAATCACTTGTGTAGCAATAGCATGGAATTACTGGACAGTAGGATCGATTAAATGCTACTATCCAGCAAATTCATGAGGTTGCTTCACAAAATGATTTTACTGATATCCGATAAAATATGTTTCATTTTTCAACGAAGAGAATTAAAATGGTTTATGCAGTATATCGAAGAAAAAATGAGAAGAGATCGTTAGCGAGAGGAGAAGAGGCGCTTTGGTATAGACAAAAGTAGTCTTAGTTCTATATATGAAAGCAAGACAATCGCCTCTTGCATGATATTAATAATCAACATAAATCTCCTGGTCAAAACATTGATCTGAAGTTTTTCTGATTTCTCCTGGGCAAAAGTTGAAGTATTACTGCTCCGTCTGGAGGGTTTTCTCCTGGGTATGAGATTCCTGTGGAGGGGTTTTTCCTCCAGAAGAAGACGGACAACTAGTTAAAGGAAAGAGAAATACCTCAAAGAGATGAAGCAATACTCCAGACAGAAAAGAAAAAGAAATGTGAAGAAGAGGATTTTTTTAAATATGGATGAAATAGGAAATGGAGGGAAAAACAAAATACTTAATGTATTTAGTACTCAAGGCGGAAAGGATTCATCATAACTACTCGAGTAAACCAATAAATAAGGAGGAGCAGCAACCCAGTCAAAAGACAAACCTTCAAAGTCAAGTGACTAACAGAATACGATCACTGATTATTTAGTACCATCTGAAGTGAGCAACATAGTCATTAGAAGAAAATGTACCTATGGTTAGAGAGATGATACATACAAGACAGGAGTTGAAGAAAAGATCGAAGACATCTATAAATATATGTCTGACTAATAAAAGTAATAGCAGGAAACAATCCTTTAATTGAGAAAAGACTTAGAATAATAGAATCAAAAGATCTAAGATGTGATGAATGAGTAGTTAGAATCATAAATGGAAGACCTCCGTAATGAAATAGCAGTAGCCATCGAACTAAATAATAAAGAAACTGACCATATTCAATAATCAAACCCACAAGCAATCAAGCAATAGACAGAAGACTTAATTGAGGAAGTCAAAAGCTAAATTGCATTGAATATCAGAGACGTTGAATCGTCAATCTAAGATAGACTCAATTAATACACTAGCCAGATAAAAGTAGTAGAAGAGAGGGATGAAGGATTCAAACTAGGTATGAACAGGCTGGATTAATTAATTGAAAAGTCTATGTAAGACATACAAGAACAGATATCGTAAACAGATACTAAAGTAGGACAATTGTCGGATAGAATGAAAGAAAGAATCTATGCAACAACTGAAGAAGAAACTAAAACAGATCTCAAGATTTAATAGATTACAGACAAGATAGAAGATTTGGGCATTAAAATAGAACATCTAAAAACAGAGAAAATAGAAACGATTCAAAAAGATGTTATAATGGAAGGTAAAGACCCAGAAGATGACGTAAAACTAGACAGGGCAGAGATACTAAACTTAATATAATCCAATATAAGCAAACATAAGACTTTTAGATATGATCAGTAGAAAAAGAAAGCCCAGATAAGTTACCTAGAGCAATTAGAATAGATTAAAGATCCAGTTCATATTAGAATTGTTAGTAGAGACATATATAAGCTAAGAGGTATCAATGACCCTGCTATCAAACTCACCTAACAAGTTAAGAATGAAAATTCATATACTCTTGTATGCCCCAAACTCTATTTTGAGAAAGTCTGCTACTAACTAGACAAACAAAAGATCAAGTACACCTTCTACTAAAGAAGACAAAGCGTAAAGGAAAAGAACTATATATTTCGATCACACTAGTAGCCAATAAATTAATGAATCCCACACTAAATATGAGAACGACACACTCACTGAAAACCCTTAAACAATCACTCTCACTAATTCATTATCAATTATACTTTGGAACAGCAGATCTATTGCAAATGCTATTAACCAAATGGCCCTTAAAGCCTACATGCACATTACTAAACCAGACATCGCCATTATCGTTGAAACATGGCTAACAAGACCAGAATCCATTAACGTCAAAGATTATATGGCTTTCTCTACTCCTGCACACCACTGCAAGGGCATAATGATTTTTATAAAAGAAGGCATACAAGTCTAATAAATATACTCTTCTGAGCATAAACTCCTAGGAATACGTGTTAGAGGAGAGGAAGACCAATGCGACATCTACGGAATGTACACTAATGTCAAAGATCAAGAATTAGTTAAATTCATTTAACTTTACGAATCTAATAATAACTACATCTTTGCTGGGGATTTTAACCAAGACTATAAAACCATATAAACACTAGCAGAGAAAAAGAAATTACACTTTACAGACGTATCTACAAGAAAGGATGCGAAACTAGATATGATTATCTCTAATATGAAAATTGATAAGGTGGAGACTAAGTCTTTAGGGAATAGTGACCACAAACTAATACAATGTTAAATTAAATGTCTACAACTATGTAAACGCAAATAGATGTGTACCTATCCTAACAAGCTGAGAATCATATCCTTAATTGAACAAAACCAAGATGCTATAAAGGAATCCCCCTTTCCCTACATCCCAATGAGAGACATCATAAACTTAAATAATGGTATAGACTCCAAGATTCGATCCTACATATCACCCAAGCAATACGCCATGCTGTCAGGGGATGAAATAGTGCTCTTCCATAAAAGATTTATGATAGAATAAAAGTAATTATACATCAACCAAATAGAAAGGTACTACGCAGAAAAGAAAACAAAGGAGATGTTCAGACTAATTAAAAACCTTCTTCATTATAAGAAATTAGTTCAAGCATCCTATATTATTAAAGATAATACTAATCTAAATTATGAGGAATCTAATTAGGAAATAATTAACTACTTTAAGAATCTTATGATCGATCCTAATGCAGAAGACCTAGCCTAAGTATCTATTATCCACAGTGAGAGCATTGTCACCATCGAGAAAATAACAGAGGCTATTGGGAATGTCAAACAAGGGAAAGCGATGGGTGTGGATCACCTTCCAGATTCCCTTGCTGTTAATAACAAACTTATAAGAGGAAGAATAATATAGATGATCGACCATATCTTCAATAAAATCAAACCAGTTCCTTAATACATTAAAACTTTTAAACTTCTACCAATAAGCAAAGATGGAGACTCTACAACTAAGGTGGATAGGATAAGACCATTATCAATACCCACATTCTTATATAAGTGTATCGAATAGGTAATGTACAGTGATGTAAGCAAAGAAATATGGTCCTAGATAGGAAACTATTAAACAGGTTTCAGAGCAGGCAAATCTTGCTAGTATAGCTACATGAGACTTGTTTAGTATATAAAGGATAGAAAAGAGCAGAAAAAAGTTTACTATGCCATCTTCTTTGATCTCGCTAAAGCCTATGATAGTATAAATAGATCTAAACTAGCCCAAATAATAATCACCAGGTTAAGAGAGAACGTAAACCAGAGGTACATCAGAGTCTTACTTGAATTAATAACAGACACATATCTTGACATTAATGGGACTAGAATCCTAACTAACGTTGGAATACCCTAAGGAGGGAAAATCAGCCCGCTGCTCTTTGTCCTGTACTTAGATGAGGTGCTCAAATCTGAATTTACATAAACAGAATTAGATGAATTCTTTTAAGTCTATGCAGACGATATTGCTATCATGTGCGATTCTAAAACGATATGTAAATCAATTGTTCAAAGACTATAGAAATGCCTAGTACAATATGGATTACAGATCTCAATTTCAAAATCTTATTATATAAGTAATTCTCCAAACAAAGATTAGATCGAGGGAATTAATAAAGCTACTGTAGGTAAATATTTAGGCTATTATATATCCAACAATTAAAGAAAAGCAGCAACACTAACACTAAAGAAAATATAAGACATATGCAACCAATTCCAAAGATCTATACTTAAGGAAAGCAACAATGGTGTCAAACAAATCATTGTACAATCCCTGTATTAATCAGTAACCAGGTACTTTGCCGCTCCATTGGTCTTAACAGAGCAATGCACACTCGAAAGACTAGAAAAATAAGAAGCTAGACTGCTAAAGAGTCTTTATAAAATGCCAAAGAGTCTGAGTCTAAATGACATGTACCTGCTCACTTCAACCATTCCTGTTAGAGTCATAGTTTTGAAAGAAATTTAGAACAACCTATCTAGTTAAGCAAAAGAAAGCCAAATATACATACCTGAATCAGAAGAGGTAAATTTTGATAAACTCAAGATAAACCCATACCTTACAATATAAACTATATCTTAGGTACTCGCCAATAGAGTATTTGTTGACGGGAAGATCATAATCTGTAAGTAATGTGATAAGCCATTTAACATTCACAGCCATAGACACATGTTCAAAGATGAAGAGACCCAGGCTGTCGAGAAATTCTATTCACTGTACTAAATATTCAAGTCAAGACAATTCGAAGAGAAAGTCAGATACTATGCCCAAAAACAAATAGGTTAAAAAGCAGAAGACATACTCAAATTAATAATTAAATAAGATAATGATAACTGAGAGGTAACTGATTATTGAGAGAGAGAGAGAGAGAGAAGGAATCAAGAAAGACTTCAATTCGATTGCATTTATGGGTCCAAATCCACAGTTATTACTCCAGAATATCGATTGTACCGAATTTGAACAAGAATAAACCCCTAAAACCCTCCATATTTGCGACAACTCAAAGCTCTCTCTTGAGCATTCTCTTTCAAAGTGTGAGCCATTAGCTAAATCCAAGGGCATAACTCTCACTCCACATCACATTGACGAAGAGCAATGGGATTTCAGTCCTGATAAATTTGATCTCATAATTAACAATATGACAATGCATTGGCTTAATTAGATAGATAGCACTTTCAATAAATGGTAGAGTTCTCTCTAACCTGATGGAGCATTTATGAGTGCAATGATAGGAGGAGATACTTTACAAGAGTTGAGAATATGTTACTCACTGGCAGAACAAGAAAGAGATGGAGGAATCTCTACCCATGTTTCTCCAATGACCTCAGTCACAAGCATTGGCAATCTGTTTGCTCGAGGTCACTATAAACTTCCCACTATCGACACCACCCATATGCAATTTGAATTCCCCTCCCTGTACCATTTAGCAGATGCTTTAACTCAAATAGGTGAATAAAACTGTGTATATGAGCGAAGACATGACATGAGCCCCGATACCCTCTTGGCAGCATCTGCTCTCTATCAAACTCTCTTCACTCGCCAGACTGTCCCCAAAGAAGATTCTCTCAATCGCCACGTTGTAGTTGACACTCTTGGCCACTCTCCCAACCCCATAGTAGCCACATTTGATGTTATCTTCCTAATTGGCTGGAAACAACACATAAGCTAATAAAAACCAAAGAAACGAGGCACAAGTGAAGTCAGCCTTGCTGATATGGTCAAAGATCTGGGGAATGAAGTTAAATATGGAGAGATATATGAAGATGATGATGAAAAAGTTATGATGTAGTAATTAGAAGACTTGAAGGAGAAACTTAAATGATGTCTAATTCTTCTTTAGATAGAGCAAAGGGAAGTTCTCCTGACTCAAAATACGATGCTATGTAGTGATCTATGTATTTATAGCCTGATACTAGGTCAATGACATCGGTGACAATTAGGCGAGGTTCGAGAGACTTGAAGAAAGCTAAGGCTTTAGTTGTCATTTCGAGGAAGTTAGCTGATTTGTGGAATTCAGTGGTGAGAACCTTTTGATAAGGACATATTCTTGGATCTGGTTCGTACCCATTTAACAAGAGACCTTAGGGTGTGTCTTAACTCCAAGCTAAAATTGGGAAAGCAACCTCGCCAGGGTAAATTGCACTTAGAAGTGCTTAGCCTGTTTGAATAGTACGATTCCAATAGGAAGAGTGGATCTCGTGTTTATCTGGATTGAATACCTCTGGGATAAGGTCTGAGTACCTTCTTTTAAGTTCTCTTCCGATGAGGTAAGCCTATCTGCCACCTAGAGGAGATAATTGTCCTAATCCTTCGTTCCAGTAATGACCTGTTATATTAGCTATGTTATTTTGAACAAGAGGATTTCTATGCCCATGTCTGGTTACTGTTTGAATTTGAAGAAGTTCAAGTGAAGCAGAAGCAAACATGGTCAGACTGGCAATAGTAACCCTCAAAAATTCTGAAGATCATAATTATATTAGAAGTAATTCTAGTGTTGAATTTCTTAGTAAATATACTTTTAAATTGAAATGCTAAATTAAAAATTTAACAGTTTAATTCTACCCTCCCTCTGAGTACGGATTAGCCATAAACATATAAATAGACATTTATATTAAGTAGTCTAATCAAATACTATTGAACTAGGATTGATACTAACAGAAGAAGACATGCATTTAATATCAATTTCGATTGGACAAGTGAGAAACTAAGCATAATTCATTCAGATAATATGAATTAACTAATGCTTTAGCAACACTGCCTGACCATGTGGAGTAGCTTTCGCCTAACCTCTCTGAGAGTCAGTCTCGAACCTCAGAAGAGAAAAAAGACAGCAGCCCAAAGACGGCAACAGAGTCTGCTCCCAATATCCCAGAGACAACACCACTGCAGCCAGCAGGTAAACTTGGCCAGCCGTGGCAGTGTTGCTAGTGAAAGTTAGAGGACATTATATCAAAGTACTACCCATGAATGTCTCCACATATTGTGATTGGGATCTTCTCCACATTGAACTTAATTATAATGAATAATCACTATTGTTCAAAAAAAACTAATGCTTTAAAGAGACAATACTAGTGTCCGATTTGCCTAAGAAGCTGGGAATCAGTCAATTTAAATCCCTTTAATTAAGATAAATCGAAATAACTAATCAGGACTGACAGTCATATCTTATAACTTTAATTGTACTCTTCCTTCTGATCACTCACAAGTCACTCAGACATTACATCAACTAGATGATGGTAAGTTTAATATTAAAAGAGAAGGCTATAATTTCTAGTCTGTCTAGCCTCAAGATCTAGTTAAGACAATATCATTTTATATAGTTCATTGGATAAATCAACCTACCTAAAGTTTATTGATTTCATTACAGATCTAGTTGCCCAAAAATACAATTCATAGGGCATGACTCAGATTTACGGTCCAATGGATGAAGCTTTGCCTAATATTGCTTTGTAATCAGGCTCACTTAATCATGATGTCTTTACAGACCCTAACATACAAGATTTTCCAATGAAGAAACATTCCACTTTAATGAGAGACTCCGCCTATTAACTGAGAAAGATAGTACGGGATGGATTTAAGATGTTTTCAGGAGGATGCTACTACGCTATGAAAGGAGCATAGTTTCTACAATAGATCAGAGACTACACCTCCATGTTGATGTAAAGTCAGCATATGACTTAGTGTGAGAATGATAATATGAATGTTTTAGTCGCTCTTCTAGTAAATTAGAAACGTGTGAAAAGAGATAAAGCTTTTATAAGCCAACAGAGGAAGCACCATGTTCATGACATCAGTGAAAGATGTAAGGAGTTTAACAAACTTTTCTCAAACTTCACAATTTAATTGTTCCGCGAAGGAAAGCTCTCATCTATATTTTTGCTATTGATCAGATCTCTTGTGACCATGCGGGAATAAGACAAGGAAGCTCTCTAGCACTTGACTAGGCTACTCACATCTCTCGAAGATTACAAGGAGTTAAATATATAGCCCATAATTTAATGTTAAAAACACATGGCTCCCACATCATCTAGTGTTTAATCGAAATGAGTTAAAACATAAATTAAATACTTTTTTTCAAGACGCCAGTTTGAGACTAAGACAATCGAACAGTATAATAAGCAATCCCTATTTCTGATGTGAGTTCTAGCGATTGACAAGACAACACTATTAAACCCTGAGTATCTGGCTAGATTGGATTCTGAGGCAGATCTTTATAGTTAAAAGCCTAAGGTATTTTCTTTATTTATTGAATTGTCTTAGCTAATTTAGCAAAGCTAGGAGAACCACTCTTGCCTCCAGTAGATGTACCTCCACTTTTAGGAGTAGAAACATCTAATGCTTTAAGTCTTCTGGAAGGAACTGTAAGTCTCTTCTTCATTTTTATTTAAGATTAACTGCCTTGAGGAAATTGCTTGCCTCCTTATCACTAAAGAGCTAGCTAGGTGTATTCTTTTTCGCTATCCCAT
>JAGYYO010000201.1:0-12098 GCA_021441625.1 Diophrys sp. 3 WChen-2021
TCTTCCTTCATCCAAGTTTCGACTATTACTATTATATAGGGGTTTATGCTTATTCATATAAGATTCCAGTGTATTTCTGTTTGGTTGATGCATTATTGATCTACAGTTTCAAAATGATAATAATAGATATTAACTCCTCCTCTTATTTAGTACCACATTTTCTCATGCTATCTGTCCGTCATTAATCTTAAACCTGAGACTTGCCCCTCTCAGTTTACTTTGGGGATGTATTTGATTCTTTGTCTAACTGACTTAATGTCTTATTTAATTCTTCTCCAACTTTCTTACCTCAATGATTCAATTGATTGTTAAATAGTTCACGTACTTTAGGAGTTGATACTCTTACTGAAATGGCTTTCTGATCCTTTTCTACAACTCGATTCTGAGTGCGATGGCAAGGTCTCTCATTCCGATGTTTCAATCTCAATCATTTAAGACACTATGACTTTCTAAGCGTCATTCAAAATGAATACATCTTCGGACTTCTCGATGATATTAAGAGATTGCGGATACGTGTCACTATCCTTACCCTTGGTATATGTATAAGGCAAACGTTAACAAGGGAGCTCATGAGTTAAATCAATGGAATCTTCGTCAGTTACTCTGTGTTATTCCTTTCATTTTTAAGAATCCCTCATACTATCTGTGTCATCTTGAATGCCTCTCTTAGTACAAATAATATCATACATATCTTCCTGCACTGATTCTGATTCTGATAATTCAATGTTATTCTCTGGGTCCTCTGCAGTTAAATAACTGCTAATTTCATACTGATACGGTGTCTCGCAAGGTTTATAAACTTCTGTATGCTTAGTTTGTGTCTTCGAGGAGCTCGGCTGGGGGATGTTTACCTCTTCCCCTTGAGTGGCTGGCTCATGAGGCTGAGGGGGCATCTTGGAGTTTGTGAAAGCCGAATTCACTCTTGGGGTTAGAGTCTGCTCCCCCTCCGAGTGTTCTTCTAAGTCTTAGGACCACTTGGACTACTCCTCGAAGGCTATCTTGTTGCTCTAATATAATGGCTCTACCTTTACACATCCTCCTTAAATCTCTAATTTAGTATCCATTCATATGAGGAACATTGATTACAACTTTTCCTCTACTTTCTCTGATCGCTCAATAGCATTATTTAATTTCGCTCCACTCTCACTTTTCTAAAACTAGTGAAAGATTCTTCATCTAGAATATTTACAATTCTATCTATCTATCGTGGCGATTAATCACCTATTAGGGGTTGACTATTCCTTATTGGTCGACTCATTACCTTCCTTGAAATTAGATCCAGAGAGTGATGCTTTGGCGCTCTTAGTATGGCGAGCAGTGGCATCAGTGGGATCTAAATAATCACAAGAAGGGATTGAGATTCTTGATACAGAGGTATCTGATGAATCAAGGGGAGCCGGGGGAACTGCTCTAGTCCTTGATAATGGTAAAAGAAAGAGAAGGGTCGATTGCCCATAAATTTTGGCATTTTGGAAATAAGAGCTGCCTGAGATCATTTAAGGTAGTTAAGACCTTCAATCTATCGAGATGGGCGTTATTAGTATCCCATTTGGCGTCCCAATAGAGAAATCTTAAATGACTTTCAATAAAGTTATGACCATATGTCTCGAAAGTACCAAAATTTTAACTTAATGGCATATTTAATCTCATTCTTTTGACCAATATTTAAGAATAATATATTTACAATTGGTTTCCTACTTTATATTTAATCTATTCTGTTAGTCTTTGAGACCAACCATATCAACATCTTTGACTACATTGGATCTCTCGGTCTATTCGTTTTACTTAATATCATTAAGAGCTTTTTCAATTTATGTCACTGTATGATCAGATATGATTACATTCTCTTAATGTCCTTTGGCAGTGTCTTTTACTTTCATCTCTTATTCTTTCTCGAGCAAGTGCATTTGTGTAATCAAGTCATCTATCTATTTCTGATAATTTCTGACCTCTGTCCCTTTAATGCACAAATTTTGCTCTTTTATTTTACACTAGATTTTAATATATCTCCTCTGATATCACTTGTTAAGATTCACTCTTATCTTCTTACTGGACAATTGCATCCAATTCTTCACGTACGGCATCAATGTCAATGGCAGTCTCATTTTAAATTCCTTATACCCTATCAAATATCTTAGCTTAATTTTCTTCTAAAACTCTAATCTTGCCCTCATATGCATCTTTCTATTCCACGACCATCCTCACAAGGTCCTCTACTCTACGACTGAGCTCATGCATATCATCTCTGTATTTCTCATTCCAAGTGTACCTCTTGCTAATTGCTAACCCTGACACTTCCAAAACTCTTTCTCCGCTTCCCTCACTACTAGCTTGATTATCTCTCACTCTATCAAGATCTTCTTTCTCTCTTTCATTACTTACCTTCACATCCGAATCTTTAGATTGATAAGCCACTACTTCCGGATCCTCGGTGCTTTATTTATTCTGATCATCCTTTTAATCAACGATAGTACTGCACTTTTAATTATCCATAACTGGTATGATTGAGTATTATGATGTTTCATGGTGTTCTATATTGAGACTATGAGTATATGGAATAAGGGAAATATTCTAGAAACACTTGGATAATCTTATTTAAGAAGATGAGTGGAAAATGCTTGCTCTCCATGTTAGTGAGTAAGGAAGAATAAGAGAAAGATCATGTCGAAGGCTTTGCTCTTGAGTAGCTTGCAGTAACTGAGACTATCATTTACCCAGCCTATGCTATATGAATTCACTCCCATAGAGATTCACCACTTAAATTAACACAATGGACCAATATTGTCAGATGGGAATTCAAGCATCCCACTTCATTCATCAGAAGCAACTAAAGAGGAAATTATTACATACAATCTCCATATTCTTTATTTGCATGCTTCTGTTGATGAGAATCTCTTGGCTGTTCCAGTAATTAAGGGTAGGAAACCAGCCAGAGAAAGAGGAATCAAGTGAGCCACTTAATATGCTCTTGGATAGAACTTCTCTAATGTTTGACATTTGGTGTGAGGGCCAATATAAACATTAGGAATTTGTCTGTCAAACATCATGGGGACTAGCCACCAGATCAATCTGTTCTATGATCATGGTCCATGTAAACAACTAATGACTTGTCTTTCCACCAAAGATCCCCAATGTCTAGGATATCATCATCCCAAATATCATAAATACAAATGATGCAGACAAGATCCTTGAATATGCCAGACATGTAATAACAACTCTCTAAAATAGGAAGGATTGAGAACTAGAATAGACGACAGAGATAACTATAATCCAGGATGGAAGTTCAATCACTGTGAAGTCAAAGGGGTTCCAAACAGATTAGAGATTGGACATAATGATATTAATAAGAATTAAATGGACTCTTGGGCTTGATGCTAACAATGCCTAGATTAAATTGGATATTTTTAACAAAGCTAAATAAAAGAAGGATAATAGAGTTAAAGGAAGACATTAATTGGGAAATTTTATGAAAGAATTGAAAGCTAAGAACTAATGTCTTGCTCCATTGTGTGACGTTGAAGCATGAGAAGATAAAGTTAGAGATAGATCTAGAGAAGAAAGTAAAGCATCTGAGAAGGCTGGTGAAGAAGAACTTACAGGGAAGCTAAGACACTTTGTTTACCAGTCAAACAAGAGGCTCTTTTTATATTGTGTGTAGGTCGAGAACCAGTGATTATCAGAGCATTGTGGGGAAGGTCCTATAGATTGATTAATGACAGCCATAGTTATAGAAGAATAAATGGGTAATCTCTTATGTGTAGAAGGGAATTTAATGGGAGAGCAAACCAAACTACAGTGGATGATGGATAAGAACTCAATAACCTAGTAACTACCTTTAGACATTTTTATTAAAGTAGAGATTCAGAGCTAACTAAAGACAAGAGAAGAATTAATTTATATTTAAATGAAAGAGAACAGATATACTAATAGTTATCTAGTTATAATGGTCTTACTCAGTAGTCTAATCAATATGCTACAGCACCCTTCCCTAACAATTATCACCTACTCATTAAAGTTCTAGACTAAAACATCATCCTTTTTAATTAAGTCAATCTGGCAATAATAGAATGGAAAGATCTGGTTAGAGAGCAGAAACTTAATAACGAGAAAGAAGAGTATGGATTAAAAGTAAATAAGAGCATCTTAAGAATTAAGACCAATATTGTAGGAAATTAGAAATGATTCTTGTTACTCGGCATTAATATAGTAAATAATGCAAGCTAACTTGCAATCCTGTAGGAAGTTACTCCTACTAGCCTTGAGAGTAGGGTGGTGGGGAACTCGGGGAAGGTTTTTGTTTGGCCTAGTCCTGGTTTGCCCAGGATAGGGCGTAGCATGTCTAGGCCTTTCTCAATTGGCAATCTGAGTCACCTTTTGGAACAAACAGTTATGGCACCATTATCATCTGCGCCGTCCGGGATCGTTCCTTGGAAAAGTTTAGAGATGTCCCATCATCAAAGCGGATTCATTAGGGGATATCTCAGTTAGAAGAGATTTAACTAGTGTGGGGATGTCTAGAGGAGGGTCAAAGAGATTTGGTCCTAACACAAGTTTAATTGAACTTATCTACGTCACGCATAATAAAGGAGAGGGTTAATTTAAAAAAACAAAGACGAGACTGATAGCACTCTCTAAATATTTACATCTATTAAAGAATAACAGGAAAGCAGAATTAATTTAAATGGCAGTAAACGTGCCAAGACTTATGAATGTGACGATGGCAATCTCTTTAACAATGATGAATTTGATAAACAATTCACAGGAGCATTCAATGAATTTGATAATAAATTCAATTAAGTCTTGAATGGGAAAACATTTTTTGCCATCCTTGGCCTTTTTCTTTGCAAATGCCTAGCAAAAAGTTTTTGGCAAATTCTTTAAACATTTTCCAGCTGAAACCTCGCCCAAATTCTCCCCCCATAGTTTATGGGTCCGCCGGAGGTAACGTGGAGAATAAATCCCTAGGTTGGAATTGTGGCGAGCATTTCTAGAATACTTTTTGAGGGCCGAGCATTTTGAGGCTCAGCAAAAATTCCCCTGCATAATTAATTCCTTTACCTATTAAATTAGGTCCATTGATTAATGACTGACTGACTGACTGATAACAGGAAAGCATAATTATTAAGCTTAATTAGTTACATATTATGTATGCTATTGCAGTTTGCTTCAAATTAAGATTCCTTTGAATAGACTTATTTTTCAATGTCGGAGAAGAAGGAATTCTCTCAGTAAAGCTGGCATCCACAACTGCAACCTCAGTAGAATGATGTTCTACTACAAAACACTGTATAATATTTATTTATTGTATATCTAAAAAGGAATAAATTAAATATAAATGGAATTAAATCAAACACGCCAATTAGGGACTCATAATGTCCCAGTTCTTGCAAGGTAAGTAATGCATGCTCACATTCACATACGACACGGCCAAAAGGATATGGTGAAGGTAGGAACGCATGGGAGGCAAGCCTGACATGGATCCCCAACCATGGGAGTCCCCATCCTACTATGGGTCCATCAAAAAGCACATCAAAAGTAAGAGTTGAACACAGCCGACCTGCATTTGCTAACTCCGACACTGAAATGCAGGTCAGCGGAGCCCCCATGCAAGAAAAGAAATGGATGAATCTTAAACCTCCAATGGAGGTGGACCTCAATGGTCATGTTATGTTTTTTCTTTTCTGGGAGAAGAAAAAAGTAAAAAGAAACGAAGTTTAATTAAGTAAGTTTAATCAATATTCTAATAAAGGTAGTATGTTTCTTCTTTTGCCATAAGGGGGAGATGGGTGGCATATCAACAGACGAAGAGCCATCAAATTAATGATTTTTGATTTTATGTATTGGACTTTTAAATTAAATGGTAAATGTGTGTTATTGAGACTATGTGACGACACTTCTTTAGACTATTGTGAAGATGATTTAACAGTGTAGTGATTTGGTGATAAATTCACTTCAGGTATTGGAGTAGTTACAGATGCGTCGTAGAAACTGAGAACTGGCAAATAAGGAGTTGAATACTCTTGATCTAATGAATTAGTCAAGGTGATCGGCGATAGTTTCTTGTTTGTCCAAGGTTATGATCTTTGGTCCGAAGGAATACACTAGACAAGACAGGGGTCCAATTAACTATTCATTGGTGAATATAAATTGCCTATTGAATGTACGCTCCATTATAGAAAGTAAGAAGGGATAAAGTTAGTCACTGATTTAAAATGAATAAGCAACCATATTAAAAGTCATAAACACTATTACTAAGGTGATAGGTATTTGGATTATTGAGGGAGAGAGAGAGAGAGAACTATATATTGCTCATCTAAGTAAAGGAATTAAAGTGTAATATGATGATATAGTATTAAATACTAAAGATACATTAATGAGGATAGGTAAAGAAATTGGATGGGAATATAGAGAGGGAGAGAATGAGATAAAAGTGACAACTGAGAAAACATTGAGTAGTGAATAGAAATTGGAGATTAGGGGATTTTTAGAAGAAGGGAAGGATACGTAGTTGATAAAGGAAGAGGAAAAGGAATGTTTATAGGGATTGACAGAGGAATTAAAGAAGGCACTTGTTGAGTCGCTATGAATGATTAACTATTAAAGATTTGTATAAACTTTAATTACAATGTCTGACTAATCCTGTAAATATTCTGTCCTTCTTCCCCCAATTCAGAGAAAAGAGGTTTCCTATAGACAGCTCTCCGCTACTCTATCTTCAAAACAAAGGCAGATCTAAAAGTCTTAATTCCATCAACAACAACGACCGAATTCCGCCAATATAGTCTGGCGATAGACCTAGCAAGTACGCTAATTACCAGATTCATAATAAATTGAAAAAGATGATAGAAAATTCTCTTTACCCGACCTGTCTAATCAAAGTTCCCTTCAGAAACCTTAAGTCCGACTCACTGGCCTTGCACTTTTCCTTTCTAAACAATCAAAATCTGACGTAGTGGATCGTCGCAAACTTAAAATAAACATCGACTCACTCTGACATTTCACCACCCATTTTAATATTAAGGAATCTAAATAGTTATTTATCTTCTTTCCAATATCCTTAATATCTTGCCCCATCCATGTGTTGGTATACTCCATACCCATCAGCTTTATCATCCTTCCACTCTCCATCATACACATCTCCATCTGCATGGATCAGTCTACCTCTTCCATTGGCTTTTCCTCTTGCCCAGTACCCTTCATAGAGTGAACCATCAGGCCACAACTGGACTCCTCTTCCATCTCGCTCATTCGTGTCCATGCGCCATTCTCCCTCGTACTTTGCCCCATTTTCAAAAAGCTTTGGCTCTCGGCTTTCACGCTCATACCCGTCTTGGATTTCAGAACCATATTCAAATTCACCTAGTTCTTCTCTGATCTATAATGTGAGCTAGTTGTTATAGTTAGCTTCATAGGGGTTTAGGGGTTTAAGGGTTTTGGGGTTTTGGGGGTTTTGGGGTTTTGGGATTATGAGTGTTAGCTTCATAACCTTCTCCTTGGTTTTCATACAGATAAGAGTTCTCTTGATCAACAGCATACATTCCTCTATTTACTTTGCTTTGATACATTTAGTGCACTTCGATTCGATTTAAATATGTCTTAATTAATCTCTTTAAAGTCATATTTCTTCGTCTAGAGCCAGACCACAACTTCGGCAGAGCCTAAGCACGGTCTCGCATCTTTTAGGCAAGGAGAAGCAGGTGGGGTTGCTTTTTGTCTTGCCTTCGCCAAGGTTTGAGGCTGATTGGCGTTGTTAGCATTCTCTTGACAGCATCTTGACCACTAGAACCGGGTTCTGGCCATGTTTTTGGACATAACATTGTCCCAAACGTAGTCGAACCCATCAGGATATTAGAGATGGTCAATCATTCAACAATGATTATTTTATGACCACCTCTTTTAGTGCACTTTCTTTCTTGCTAAGTACCCTCTAATGTTTCTTTAGATCTTCACAACCATCTCTAACTTTAGCTTGTTAGAGTTTTATCCTGGGTAACCAGTGATAGTTTCCACTTCACCTTCGTTGGCGTTCTTTATGCATTAATCAAAGTCTAGTGTCTAGACAATAATCATTAGATGGAACATTTGGTCTTGGGTTTTAAGTTTAATCCGTGGGTTTGTTTTATTTATTTAATGACACTGGCTTTATCTTAGATTTCTTAGACTTAAATATTAACTGTGGTTTATCCCCTATTAATTCTTTGTAATATCTCTTTAGGTCTCACTATAAACTCTGTTTCTGTGCTAAGAATACTAATTTAGTTATCATTAAGTCCACTTGTAGTCTTTTACATTTCTAATATATCCATTAAGGTGATCTCCTTTGCTTTTATTTCTTTTGCTTAATCCAGATGATCTAAGTCCCCATACCAAATTCTCGAATCTCCAAACACAATAACGTCATTATGAATCCCAGAAGGTACAACTGCAACACTATACTTCAAGAATATAGGTTGCAGTTCTAATGTTTCATATCCTCTATTCCAGTCTGTATGTACTTTAATCATTTAGTTATGTTATCTAATTACAAATAGATAAGGACTAGTAGTTGAGAATATCAATTAGACATTCTTATTTTTATCAGTATCAAAATGATAATCGTTATACACTTGCTTAGAGTGGCCTCCATTCCAGAACAAATGCATAGTCTAGTAACTTACCCCTACCAGTTATTCATATTCAGTACAGTTTTTATCTATGATAGCTATCTCAATGTATTTAGATGAGAAATGAGTGCTTTCATTGGTATATAAATCATATCTATATATAGCATGGTCATAATGAAGGTAAAGACAATTCTTATCTCTATTGAATAAGCATTAACTATTCATTGCATTGGTGGTTCCACTTTTTAAGCAAATGTTTTCAACTATTTCATTCTTCCAAATATCGTACTTCAATAGACTTTTAATATAGTAACACTTCTATCCCATTATAGACCCGTTTAATTTTTACAACTCTTTAGATTCTTTCTTATTCATTCTTATAGGTAGACTTTCCACTCTGTAAATATATCGATACAGCGACCTTTCAAAGAAATGAATGACCTTCTCACACTTCTTATAATAGAATCGACTCAGTTATTATCATTAAACCAGTTCAATCTTATCTCTAACATAAGCAAATATATTAAATAGTTAGATTGAGTTCTTAATCTACTCCATTTAAATAATTGTAGTGTCTAAGATCTGCTTAACTACGATTCCATTGACATTAAATATTTCCAAATTCATATTGTCAACAGGGTAAGTATCTTAAGATGGGAAAGAACTGGCAACTGGTGCACTAAATTAAGCTTAAACAGGCCCAGCAGATTAACTCATATTTTGTTGATTGATAAACTCTTATTCTACTTTCTTAAATTCATCTATAATTAAAAGATGTATTGTTAATTCCATCCTTAGTCTGAAGCTATAGCCTTTGATGTTAATTCATCCAGTCTTGTTTGTTCTAGTTGTATTTCTACTAGTGAACACCTGATAGGACTTGAATCTTACAAGTCAAAAGTACAATCTCTTAAAGCATCAGAGATTCAATTCAAAACTAAATTAAAGAGATTGCAAACCAAAATATCTAAATCCACAGATAAAACTCAGTAACTCCTTCAAAGTCTCTGTAAACAAGTAGAACAAACCTTATCAGCATTCACTTCTGGCTTTGATTAAATATCCCTTGACAACCTTGACATTACTTAACTCCCCAACATGTTTAAAACCCCTTCTTCCTAAATCGATCACCACTTAAATACTTCTTACATCTCTCAAACAGAGCAATCAATATTCAAAATGGAAGAATCAATCCTGTGTCTCAAACAACAATGCATATCCACTTTCAGTAAACTCCAGTATTAAATATCATTATTTAGACTATGTTTATATAAATAGATATAGTTGAGCCCAATAGATCCATAAGAATATAAATACATTTTTGAGATTCATTGGATCATTAAACTTTAAGAACGAGCTCTTTTGTCTAGATTGCGCTGCGCGACATTTATAAATATTTTAAAATATTTAGATCCATATGAATACTTATGTTATCCTGATCTTACCTATGTCCATTGTTCTAATCCTACTGTTAGTAAGGATCTGCCAACTAAGGATTTTGTATGTTTGCCAGAAGAGGATTCAATAGTGATGAAAGTGTTGTTTATATCTCCATGTCTGCAAGTGGTATTGACGAAGGGGAATAATGTATATATTTAGAATACGAAGGAGACATCTTTGTTTTAGTCGAGCTGTGCCGCGGTGGATATTGATTTGTTGAATTAGAGTGGAATGGTATTGGTTAGTAAGATTAATGGGGCGCTTTCTTATTTGGATCCTATTCATGCTAAAGAGATTTAGTTAGAGGGTAGGGGGTTATTCTCTCTGGTTAAAATGGGAATAGGGAATTACAAATTTGGGATTTACTTTAACATGTATCAGAGCAGCAACAGAGACACTTACAAAAGCCACTCTGACAGAATTTATGATCTATAAGTTGATGGAGTCCTCCCAGTCCTTAGTGGATACAAACAATAAAATGGCAGATCAGAGATAACTATTAGAGAATTCCAAATGGAAGGCAACATTATCCAAGAGAACTCTAAGCTCTATCGAGAGTTCTCTAGTTGGACCAACACTCCTTAGACTCTTTGCCACCCATTAATTTTTTCCAGTTTCTACATCTCTGAGAAAGACAACATGATTCAATCAACTACAAGCAAGAGCCATCAACAATGGGGTCGTCTCTTACCTGTTAAGAGACAGACATACAGAAACTAGCAGAGAGTATTTAATGGAATGTTATATATTTTGTTCAATGGAGAAAATAAACCAGTAGTATTTGACTATCAGAATTACTAGATCATTGATTAATGACATCTACAGTTGCCTTGTCGAAATTACAGAATCTGATGATTGTCAGCATATTGTCTCCTTGATCAAATTGATCTGCAAAGTCTTTAGCAGCTTGAAACGCGATCCTAGCACACTTATCTTTAGGGAATCCAAAGATCCCCGATGAGATAGCTGGCACTGATATCGATTTACAGTTTTAAGCATTAGCAGCTTAAAATGAATTAAAGAAAGCCCCATGTAATAAATTCTCTTCTCCTTAATACCCTCCTTTCCAGTAAGGTCCCACCGCATGACATATCATCTTGACTCTGCTCAACTTGCCAGCCCCACTCCAAGCACATTATCCTTCAGGTACTTTCCCAAACTTCTTGATCCAATCTTTACACTCATCATCCATTTTCTTTCCACATGCTTTGAGCACTGCCCCAGCCACTCCTCCGCCATGCATGAGATCTTCATTAGAAGCATTCACTATGCAGTCGACTTGCTCCTATGTAATATCATTTTAGACTACATCTATTTAGATAGATTTATATTTCATATTTAATTATGCAAGTACAAGTATTTCCCATATTTAAATTTAAATAAGGATCTAACTCATTTAAGATAGCTTCGATTTCTTCATCGTCAAACTTTTGATTTACAGAGGTTAACATGTAGCGAGTGAAATCGTCACGAGTGAAGAAATCTCGAAGGACGTTGGTCTGAGGGTTAAGGCGAAGAGTGTCCATCTCGATTCCATTTGTACGGATGAACTCAGCATACTTAAATATAGCAGGGTTTTTATATCTCTTTTATCCATCAGCTAAGAATGCTCTTTCATGCTTTCTTTAGAACTCTTCAATTGTCTTTTCAAATTCTATCTAGGTAGTCCTCAAAGGATGAATCTACTAAAACTTAGACAAATACAAGAATGTCTCAGACACACTAAGTGCATCAGTCTAAGCAGACCCCGATAAGAAAGCTTCAAACTTAGTTCGATCAGGCAATGTAAGTATCATCCTATAGATCTCTCTTAGTGGTTCTTCATTAACATACTTCAGATCTTTCCTTTCTAATATCGATGCTTTAAACAATTTCTATATTTATCCCATAAGTGAGTTCTACAGAGCGACTCTACTCAAGACTCTTTCAATCTGATAAGGTAGATTACTCGTAAATGCAGCCATTAATTTCTTTCTTCTGAATAGCATCATCTCTTTGCACTCTTTCATAACCTCAGCAGGTGGGTTCTCATCAATTCGATTGACAGGGATCTCA
>JAGYYO010000202.1:0-12089 GCA_021441625.1 Diophrys sp. 3 WChen-2021
GGTGATGGTACTAGGAGTATCCCCGCTTTCATACAATGGGCTTGGTTGCTTGTCAGTCGTAGATATTGGTGCTCAATCTCTAGGATGTGTCAACCTCTCCTCTTAATTGGATTACTTTCTGGTAGAGTTTCTGAATCATATAGAATGCGGCATGAACCAATGTGTTGTGAATGATTAGCAGTTTGTTGAATCTCTCTCTGATCGCTTGCATAAGTCCGACATCATAGCTCCTCCTTCTCACTCTATCCAGGAAAGGGCTATCTATGAGGTTGAGATCCAGAGCCATATTGCTTGGTCTAATCTTCCATGATTCTTCATTATCTGTTTTAATTATCCTCTTTACATTAAGTACGAGTGTAGTTTGATTGAGTGCCTTGACTTCTCCATTGATTATGGTGTTGGACTATTCACATGTCGAATGATACATCCTGTTTTCATGTCTCAGTCATTTTTTAGTCTTGACATCATTTCTACTACTCATTCTACCCTCATTTATCATTGTAGCTAGATTTATTGCCTCTTAAATGGGTCCTTCAACTGATTATCTAATGGTAGTTTAGATTTCATAGGAATATCTGGCATTCTAAGTAGTCAGATCATATGTTGTTTAATTGTTTGTAGGCCTTCAATATTTAAATTTAATTATTATAATGTGAGGTTATCACAACCTCGACATCTGTCTACTCTAGAATGAAAGTGTAAACATCCTATGTCTCTCAAGAGACTGCACAGATGTAACCCATAACACTTAGCTTAAGAAGTATCTGCTCTTAGTTTGGATTGATAAAAAGGATTTTAAAAGAAGACAGACCCATTGTCGAAACAAAACATAGTTCAAATCTTCCTTCTCACTTAATGATTTTTGAATTAATTCATACTCCACCTTCCTCAAAGGGAAGCGTTGTCATTCTTGTGAGATCAACCCCCTTATGGTTAACTCTTACATGGGGCACAGTATCACTTTACAGATATCAGCAGATCTCTACACAGCTCACTTACTGGGTTACATCATCTTCTTAATTATAATTATGGAAAACTCATTTACATGACATATGTATCTTTCCCCTTTTCATCTAGGACCAGAGGCACAATGACTTTTAATCCTGGTCTTATGGTAGTTTATCTTTTTTGTTTGGGGAAGAGTCTTGTTTCCGACTCTGCCAGTCTGAACAGACCTGTCTCCCGACTTTCCATAATTAGAAATGTCAACTGTGGTCTGCCTATGGTCCTTGGTATTTACATCTAAAAACAAAGACAATCTTGCATGTCATAGTAGTGTATCAAATAATTAACAATAGGGTTAACTAGGTCTCCATCATTCTATACATCTTATTAATTCTAAAAGATTATAAAATTATTTCTCCTGGGGGTTATTGAAGTAAACGGCTCCTACTATAGGGTTTTCTCATAGGAAGAGCTTCCTGCGAAGAGATTAGTTAGTTATTTAGTATTAAATCATTAACTCTAATCTCAGCAGGTCTGCCTCGCTATAATCTTCTATGGATGCATGAAACTTTCTGCTCTGTTTGACACTGTAAGGGATGCTTCTATCTTGGCTATCTAGTATTCATTAGTAAGAGTACATTAGGTTTTTCTCAAGAAGGTAGATATATTATGATAATCTGTGATAATAATGTGGGTTTCATGCCCAGGATTTTAAGACTCTATCAAGTATTAGGGGATATATGTTATTGAGAAAATCTATTAGCCCTAACCTAAATTTGGAGCTAAGGATCGTTTAAGGAAATGCCCAAATGTTAATTAAGAGCAACCATCTTCCTAGTTGTAATGAAGCTTCGACTGGAACTCAGAGGATACAGCACCTCTTCGGTTTCCTTTGAGAGGCCAATCTCTCTTCCACAAAGGTTCGGAGATAACTTAATCCGAATGGTTTAGGTGGTCTTTCAGAGTGTGTCTCACTATTGGTGAAAAGAAAGAGAAGAGGCGCTCTCAGTGTGTACCTCAACGGAAGACATGTCTTCGACTAGACATTTAAATTTATTAAATTTAATGGGGAGCACTTTGATAAATATATGTTTGAGAAGTAATCACTCTTAAACATTCCTCCCTTGTCAAATTCCCTCCGAAGTTGTCATATGCGAGGAGATTTATTCCTCCAGTGACGGAGAGCCTGTAAAAGATAGATAATTACCTCAAGAATACGGAGTAATACTCCGACAAGTATGAAGTAGAAAAGTGGAAAGAGTTTCATTATTAATTTTTAAATATTTAAACAAAATAAACCCTACTAAACTTGAGGTGTTTAGGGTTTAACCAGAAAGCTCGCATTATTAAATTTGATACTTACTCTCCAATTATTACAATAAAAGCATTTGCATGTCATAAGCTTGAGAATTCCTCATTTTGTTTCAGACTTACAATGTTGGCTGAAGAGACTGTACCTTCCTTGAGGTGAGTAGTAAGGAAGTCATGACAGATAAAATCTGTCTGGAGGATTCATACTATATCAACTCAATGCATAAGCGGCAAGTTTATAGCATTATTGCTTATTAAAAGAGTTTTATAACAAGAATGCTCATTTAATCTACTATTAAACGAGCGTCATAGTTCATTCTTGAAAGTCATAATCAGAAATCTTTAATTGCTTCTGAAATACAATACACAACTAGCTTCCTCAATCAATCCAACACCAGCATTAGAGAAATACTTTGAAGAATATTCTATCACCTCTTCAATAACTTATTACAATCTCCATTATATAAACCTTGTTATGGATTCTTTTATTTAAATAAATTTAATTTGAGTGAATGATAGCATTAATTAATTAAATGGCTGACTAAGTGATTCAGTTGAGAAGAAGTCACCAATGTTAAAGAAAAAGTTAACATCAAGTACATATTCATATCCAAAGTTTTTAAAGGTGATCTTAACTAATAAATAAAATAGGCTAAACTTGCCATTTGGTTCTTTGTTTGCTCGAAATTGTTAGATCAATGGAAGGGAGGGTTCGACTTCTTAGAATAAAATTGCCCAAGCTCTTCCCCCCTTGATTCAAAGGGTTCGAAGAAGGCAACGAGGGGAGTAAACTCTCATTCAAAGACAAGACTATCCTCAAAGTTGTGGAACAACGAAAGATCGTAATTGCTCTCAGTCTTTTGATTTATTCATAGCCATACATTGGCTCCATTTAAATTAATCGTCATCATCATCAATGATAGCATTTCGCTTTAGTCATATTCTGAGTAGAGTGTCATTATACTTCATAATATGATTTACATTATCCCTGGACTTCATAGTCCAAAGGGAATGTTACTTTAAGAGACAAAAAACAGAAGATCGAGGAAGCATCAATGAAAAATTAGCAATTAGAGTTAAAAGCGGTTCATAGGAAGAAATCTGAATGGCATTTGAAATAGTTTCGAGAATATTAAATTTGAAACCTGAATAAAGACTGTACTCAGATTTAGAAATACAAATGGTTCACTCTTAATAAAGACCACACATTCCATGAGATTCTTAAAAGGAGGTAAAATGACTACTCTTAATTTGAAATAGCAAATTAAACTCAGCATATAAGACTAGCCTTTATCTTCAGGAGCAACATTAAAACAAGTACTGCTTTATTTAATTTGAAAGAATAAAGTCAAGAGTTAAAGATTGAGTAATTTATACTTAGAACTTAGATCCTGCTATTCCCAATAAGGTTCTGAGTTAATAAAGAATATAATTATAGAGAAAGCCCCGTCAACCGATAAGCTACATGACGATGCTATACTAAAAGAAGATTTAAAATTCTTTGTATCCTGTAATATAGCAGAGTTCCTTGAATAACCATAACTTACAAATGTTTTCAACTTCAAAGGATTCCAACTACCCAAATCCTCCTTCACATAAACATTAGTACATTAGAATGATGTCCACCTCTCATCACAAGAATCTATTATAGACTAGTACAATAGCTCATTGAATAAGAAGCATAGGTAAGATAGGAGATTACTATTAAGACTTCTGAAGAAAACCATCAAAATAATTATGAACAGACTCAGAAGAAGGAAACACTACCATGGGCAATTAAGACAAGGGATCAATACAACTGAGAGTCCAATGATTAACAATCATAAAAGTGGATAACCTTTAGTAGCTTTGTTACTAAACCATAGAGGAGAAACTAAAGAAGATAGGGAGATCCCATATTAGCTTAAAGCTAATCCAAATCAAGGAATAATAGTGAACTTCATAAAATAGAGACAAAGTAAATCACTTTATACCCATTCAAGTTGAACTTACAAAGTAAATAGGATATGGGGTTAATCTAGACAGTTACTGACAGACCAGATAAGACAAGCAATAGATGATATTAGATCCATGTTTATCAAGAATGTATTATTGAACATAAAAAAGGAAAAAGATATAGTAATCTAAAGACTAATGCTGAACCCACCAATATACTAAATAGCAACAGGACTCAATACTAAAGATCCAAACAACATGATAGAGATCAAAATAAGATAACTTAACTAAGACAACTAAAGATCTAGATGATATTCAGCATATAACTACAAAATAAAGAAGGAAGAAAGATTCCCCTGAGAAAGGAAGATAAGACTATAATAAACAAAGAAGAAAAGAAAGAGACAGCAAGATTAACAGCAAGAGAATTATTACAGTTGTCAGGTCAATCATTCAGAAGCAGACCCTAATCATAAACAAACAGAAGAACATACAGATCAAGTGATCACAGTCATCAAGAGGATCATCAAATAGGAACAACAGAGGAACAAGAGGAAGAGGAGGATCCAGAGGAACACTAAGAGGTCAACTAAGAAGAGGATTCAGAGGAAGATAATGGAAACTACTACAGCTTACTACAATAAGAGGGAAATACTGGAAACCGGAACTAATCATGAGTTTAAGTTATATTCTGTTAGATCAAAAAGTATTAGCCTTAGCGGACGATGTCGCATTTATACTTGAAAGTTAACGGGAACTCAAAGTATTCTTAAGTAAGCTCTAAGACCTAGATCCACTCCTAAATCGGCAATCATGAAAATTAGAGAGACCCAGACCTTTATCCCCTCCCTTTCTATTTCAGAAGTTTCTCTAACAATAGGAGTAACAATTAACAAAATAGTTAAAGAAAGATAAAAATAAATAGCTGATTAATATCTAATCTGAAGAACCCTAAGGATTATTACTATAAATGAAACCCTCACCCATTTCTCTTTCCAAAAAGAACTTAGGCTCTGAAGAAGTAGCTAAACACGCTAACTCTTTCTAATCTCTTCCTCTACCTAAGCCAATTCCCCATCTATAGTAATTCTAACTAAATACCTAGACCCTCTCAGTATAATCAACCCCACCCACCAATCATCCCTCCGTCAGATGCTTTGACGTAAATCCTTCCATATCCATCTCTCTATTCACCATCTCTATATATTCCTACTTAGTAGCATCTCTACTAATCCCTACTAATACCAATGGAAGAGTAGATGAAAGATTGAGTGTATTATAAGTATAGTTTACTCTCCTATTTCTTCCTTTCCCTTACCCTCTTACTAAACATCTACTTATTCATTATTATGTTATAATAGATGAAGGTGATGAGAAGGATACTAATGCGATTACTGATGATGAGGGAAGAGAAGAAGCATTTAATATATGGATGGGGGAGAGAGAAGGGGAGAGATGGGGATGGAGAGGTATTGTAATGGGTAATGAGTGGGGGAGGAGATTGATTAATGGATGTTAAATGGGAGATGGAGAGAGTGGATACTTTATAAAGATCTCTTATGTGGCATAACATACTAATTCGTTTAATGATGTAATTCTTTAGATGGATGTTTAAATGCTTTGAAGGATTTGGGCGGGTACTTAATTAATTGTATTAAGGACTGGCCTCTAATGAATAAGGGGCTTTTAATCTAGTATTTGCAATTTAGTTATATAAATCCAATACAGTTTTAGTGAAGAATGTAAAGTTCAAATAGTTAAAGTGATATGGCGCAAGTCTTCAGAATCAATTTGAGATGTGTAGTTTAATTTTGATTCTAGATATCAATTCATCCATTATTATAACAACTGTGTTAAATTTATATTCCATTGTCAGGACTTTAATTTAATAAACAATCTTTTAATGATGTATATCTCTTCTAATCGGAATAGGAATAGCAGCATTGATTGATTAAGAGAAGTAAAAACATAAAGACTGATTTATTATTCATTATGGTTTCAAATATTCTATTCCTGACACTTGTAATATTATCTGTGTAGATTGGATAAAGGTAAGTTAAACTCCTCACCTTCCATTTTTCTTTGACCAATAGAAGCCAGTAGGACCTTTGACCCGGGGCCCTAGCGGTGGCAAGCTCTAGGACTTGAAGTCCGGCTGCTTGTTTGTCTTGTAAACCTTCTTCACTAGTTGATCAGAGCCAGGGAACTGTAGGGAGTCAGCTTTGCTAATAAAACTTACTTTGAAGTTGGTGGCTGAAGATGAATAACTGAAAACTATGCCTAGTAATATCTTTACAAACTGGAAAGATCGATTACCGCAAAAATAATTAAGTTCAAACCAATAAATAAGTATGTCTAAATCTAAGATTAAGTTAACTGTCTCTCTCTCTTAACACATGAGATTCTTAAACTACAAATACTATAGAAGGTAGAGAGAGATTGAAGAGAAAGTAAATTCCAGTATCAGTGACAAAGAAACTTAATGGATTGCAAGAGCAATGTAGATTGAGTATTAAGTCTCCTATCTCTTAGAAAATAATACTGTCTATTTAGTTTTATAAATTAAAAAGTCATTTATTAATGCATATGACCAAACGCTTGGGCATTCAATTCTTTTTCGTACATCTCCATTTCTTGAGCATATAACTCTTTAAGTCTTGCAGTTCTCCAAATCTTGAGTTCTTGATTAGTCTGGACTAATTCATCACTGATCTTAAGTTCATTTTGCTTATTAGTCTTCCCTGCTTTGTCTGTGTCTGCCACACTTGGCATTCTTGACTTCGGCTGCCATGACTTTTTAATTTATAAATGTCATTGTATGTATTAGTTTAATATGTGGATAAAACTGTTACATTAGTGATAGATACGGTTATATTTAAAAAGTGTGAATGAGAACGTGGATGAGAGGAGGAGAGGTGACTGGGTAATATTGATAAAAGTTCGGGATAATCATTTGGATTAAAGGTGATAGTTAGATTGAGGGTCGGATGACACAGATTGATGCTCTTAAGATTAATGATCATTGTTGTCTTCCTCTCTTGTATTACCTTATGTCAAATTGACCTATCCTGTTTACATCTATTTCATCCTATACATTTGATTCCTTTCTTCCTTCTATCCTATGGTGTTTTCATCTTCTTCGTCTGGACTTACAGTGTCTCTCTTCCATATTACTATCAGTCATTCTTCCCCTATACTCATTACTATCTATGTCTTCCACATATTTCACCTCTTTCTCTTTTCCATTTCACTACTCCTTCATATAATGATGCTTCTCTTACATCTCTATCTTCTCATTTCTTCTTATAAGATTTCTTTCTATTTCAGGGGTGTTAATGATGGAATATCTAGTCTTTCGATCCACCCATCATCATTGCTTTCTTGTCATCTTCTTCATAATCTTCATCTTCATCTCCTTCACTATTATCGATCTCTTGCTTTCCTCTTCTTGTCTAGTCTTTCTTCTAGATCTTTCTCCCTGTTATTAAAGCTTACTCCCATGCATTGATAGGCCATCTAATACTTTTTATTCCACCCCATACTTTTCATATTATTTTTTAATTACAGCATTATTTATGGTTTTTAAATACTATGTATGGAAATGGATGAGTTTCAGTTTCTCTTGGATGATGTCAGGAATCAGATCCCAGGTTATGTCTCTCCTCTTGATCTTAAGGGGTTGTCCTTTATCCCTTGATCCTTCTTCTTAATGATTCTGTCATTGTAGTATTCTAAAAGTCTTAACTCGGTCTTCCATTCCGCTTCCCTAATTGGAACTCTCTTCTCTTTAATTAGGCAAATGGAATCTAGCATCTTCAACTTTATCATGCTAGGTTTCCTATTAAAATAGATCTAGCTAGTAATATTAATAATTTAATCTTCTAACCCTTTTTAAGAGTCTATCCTCAATGGCTCCATTTCTCTTACTATCCTGATAATCGTTTAGTCTTTCATTAGCTGACTCCATCACCTTCATGATTTGTTCTCCAGAACTAGGTCTCCTTTCCCCTTTGAGTCCTGAACTGTGCAATACATTCTAAAATATTAAGTATTCCATTTCTTCTTTAATCATGGTTGTTTTTGGTGATGCCAGTCTGCTTTTAATTTAAACAACGGCATCTACCTTGATCTCATTTAATTAAGTTATTAAATCCCAAAATTAACCATGACTAATTTCTACAACTCCACTTCTCCCTTCTCTACTCTAATACAGATCTAAGATAAGCAATCCCTTAGTGCACCTACATCTCCACCAGCATCTCCTTGATTCTCATGCCTCCTTATTTCTCCTAAGTTCTAATATTCTTAATCACCTTTCCCATCCAATCCTGGCATCCATGTTCTAATTCCATTATTACAAGAATCCCAACCTTGATCCTATTTGTCCTTGCCTAATACATTTGGATTTTCATCTATGTGTTCCCCAATAAGCTCTACTCTATGACACATTTATAAAGAGCCTAAGCTCCTCGAGCTCCCTCAATGTCTGGAACATAGATCCTTTTCACTTCCATGATGATGTTCAGTTCATTCATATATATGTTATCTATTCCCTCTTTCGCACACTTGATCAGTTGATTCCCATCAAGATCGACTAACATTTGTTCTTCAATAGGTCCCATCTCACATGTGTTTCTTACTGTAACATTCAGATATAGATATTGAATCTGGTTGAGTCTCTGTTCCTCATTCACTCTAATGGTGGCTTCATGACTGCTTAAACATAGTAGCTAATATTTCATTCTATTATTAATTAATTACATTTCTTTCTACCCTCGCTTCTTAAGTTAGTCAGTATATCCCATCTTAACAGTGCTTCCTCTTAAGTATTTCTTAGGTAAAGGTCGCTGAAACTCCCTCTGTCTCCTCTTTAGGCTCCTGATTTGTTCTCTTTACTTTGATTCCAGTTTTCGTGTTCTCTGCGATTCCATTTTCTTCCCCAACTACAAATTATCACATACTCCTTATCGTAAACACTCCATCATAGTTCCCTTACAAGTGTAATCCCCTTCCTCTCCATCTTTCTCATGCATCTATTAATCACCCTCTCTGCCTTCTTCTGCCTACTCATGTCAAGTCTAGGTTTATATATGGGATTCCTTCTACATCCATTCTTCCATGTACTACTCCCCATCTATCTAATTCATCATCTTCTCTACCATTGCACTCTCAATAATATTCTGCATTTCAAGTATCATCTTGTCTATTGCTTGGATTAGTTTCTTTCTCTCTTCCCTCTCAATCAGTTCTGAGTTAGTTAATGATTGTATGATGAATATGACGGATGACATGAGGTATACCTCATCTATGACTATGCGTAGAGCAGCTCTATTATTATTACTCTTATATTGCACTTCAAAAAGTTTGAATTATTGCTCACTATTTTGTTTACTTCTCTTAGTACTTATGCCTTTGAGAATCCAACTCCAATTGGTAGACAATTAACTTGTCTTAGTAAATACCACATACCACCTTTACTCTTCATTTACTCAAAATCCATTTGTTCTTTTATTCTGTTATGTTCTAATCCCTTTCTTTTCTTTATTGATATTTCTATTTCTTCCTCTGATTTTGAGTAGAGTAGTACATCATCTGCATACAGCATCATCTATTCCTTCTTAATCATATCAGGGAGTTCTTTCACTACTCTCTCTTGACTCATGTTCAATAGCAGATAATGCTCCACCTTAAAACACACCCTTCTCTATTCCACTTTCCTTAGTACATTACTTTTCGCATTCTTTCATTTAATTTGAAAATGTTGTTCCTACAACCCCTCTGATTCCCTCTCATATGCTTTTCTCTCCTCTACCACTATTACTAATATACCCTTCTTTGATATCTTGTCCTTCTCCATCCTCCCACCTCTTTAACGAATTGGCTGACCCTCCCTCTCACATTGACTTCATCAGACCTCTTCTGTTTCTTTGTATCTTCCATAGCTTTATGAATAGTATCATCCATCACACTCACATCAGCACCACCAAGTACCATTCTCTTCAGTAGTCACTTTGTTATCAAATGCTTCTTTTATATATTCACATACTGTATTCTTAGATCCTTCTTCTACGAGTACTTGTCCGTTCTCTAAGACGTGTTTAACAGTTTCTCCTAATCCTTTAACTACTGTTTGTTCTTTTACTGTTATAATACAATAGTTAGTATTTTATTGAATTCTTGTTATATCTTTATTAGTTTGGATCTTCCTGAATTCTTTATTGTTTCATAGTCTATCTTGCCAAGGTGTAGTTCATGTTGGACTTTCTTGGGATCTATTCGTATTTATAATGAGTGTAGTTTAGTTTCTAATAGAGTATTCTACTGAGAAGCAACTCTTTCAGAGGGTTGTAAGAAAGTTATTGGATTATAGATTTATCATTTCAGTTCTATTGCTGGATTTTCATGAAGTGTTTGCTTGACGTAGATAGGTCTTTATACTGTTTCCCACTCGTGTTTCACCATCTGGGTCACATGATTGCTATTGTTCCTGATATCTATAGTGTTGACCCCTCTGGTTGCAGCGTTTGTTATGTCTATCTTGCCTTCTATTTGCATAGTTGACTAATGATCTATCATCTCTATTCATGCCTCTATCTTTTATCACACTTTGACATCTTCTTAATTGCTACGGTGGTGGTAGCACTCATTACTCCAATATCTGTTCCCTTCTCCCATTCCATACTTCTACCATGATGATACAGGCTACTCCAAACTCTTTCTTAATATTCCAGTCCTTTCTGAATAGAATGATCACTCCCTCGCTTTTTATTGGATGTGCTCCATGTTATTTTAGTTCAGGTGTATTATTTAGCCAGTGATTCTATGTCATAATCCTTGTTTCTGTAAAAAGTTAGGATTCATCTGTACTATTCTTTGAAAGTGGCCATCTTCCTTTTATTTTTAACGTTTATAATACTACACATTAATTGTCAGTGATATGGAGTTTGATTGACGACTTCATTAAGAATTGAATTGATTCTAAATGTAGTTAATCCTTTAATTCAGGCGCCCTTTGTTAAACTAAAGTATTATGAACAACTCATTTCGGATCTTCTTAGTCATTCTATCCCTTTTGCATATAGAAGGGGATTCTCTGTCTTGCACACATGAAGATCATAGTATCTCCACTATGACTACTCCATCTTTCCCATTAATTCAATTACTCTCCCTCTCAGATACTTTTTTTTCTATTGTTGTCTCTTTGTTTTGTTTAAGTCTCTTGACAAACCTGCACTAGTCATATCCAGTAAAGAAGAGGAGGGGAGTGTACTTTCTATTCTCCTACTTCTCTTCCCAGTCATTATGATGAGAGCTTGGTGCATTCTCTCCCCTATCCTTGCCTCTGTCTTGCCCTTTATCATAACTTTGAATATCTCCCTCATTACTCTTTGTGCTTCCAGTGTCTCATCCATTTTAAATTTATTAATCTGACTCTTCTACTTTCCACACTCAATCTATTTCCTTTCTACTCCATACTCTGTTTGACCTTCTCTCTGTTCCTCATTTACTTACAGCTTCTTCATCACCATTGTCTATGTTGATCTTCCATATGACTTAACATCTATCTTCTCTAAACTTGTTTTCTCCTTTGGTACTTATAATTTTGTTTAGCTTGTTTTGCATCTTGGATAATATGCTTTTTAATTTATTGGAAAGAGCGTACCATATTTAGTAGGCATTGAGACTAAACTATGCTGTCGACATTTTCATGTTACAATCTAATGGTCTAATTGATGTTGTCAACAAAAGCATAATAAACAAAGCTTAAAGAGTTTCAATCAGTTAACTGGATTCCCTTTCTCCATCACTGAAAAGTGTACTTCTTCTTTGGTTAATGATTATCTATATATATGATAATTGATGATTAAGAAATTTAGAATAATTTTACAAGTTATCTT
>JAGYYO010000203.1:0-12079 GCA_021441625.1 Diophrys sp. 3 WChen-2021
CACTGGATAAATGTAATAAGTACATCTGTTGAGAGAGTGAAAAGATAATTGAGTGAACAGATGAGGAGCCAGTGGAACGTAGCAGATCCAATCAGGATTAGTGTAAACCCCTAGGATAAAAAGGTAGAGAGAATCCTGAACAGAAGAACCAAAATCACCTAAAAGAACTGGAATCAGACACTCAGGGTCTTAGGAGGAAGAATATATGTTAACAAGACTATGACGGTATGCCAGTGTGGGAAACCCCTAAACATTGCCAACCACCTCTAGTGTAGGAATGACTTCAAGGACAAGATGATGTAAATGTAATAGAAGATTAAACGGTTCATATTCACGGATAAAAACTTGAAGAGAATTATTGACTTGGGGTAGAATCTCTGGAACCAGATACACAGTTGGGAGAAAGAAAGATCAAGAGAGAAATAAGGAAAGATAGACGAGGAAAACGTGAATGCTAAGAAAACTCCAAAAGATGGAAATGGAAGTGGCAAGGATGACAAATGAAACCAGTGCATGACTTTATGATTAATAATAATAATAAATCTAATTAGGCTTAATGATTTAAAACTTGATTGCTTATCGGCTACTAGGGGTTTTGGGGTTTTGGGGCATCATAGATCTATCAATGAGAAAATGGATCATTGATGGATCTGTCTATCTTGTGACGGATCGAAGAAGACTCTAGAGAGGGACCTGAGATTAATTATTGAATGATTAATCAATTATTTCAAAAGATTAATCAAATTTATATACTGAATTGAAACTCTTAAGATAGAGAATATACGCCATTAAAATCCTCTGATTCTCATGAAGCATGCTATTAATTCATTTGTTCTCTTTACTTAGAGTAGACACCTTTAATAAAGTTAAATTTCGCTCTCTTCATCATCTTCCCCATTCCATTCTCCCACCCCTTCCTCTCTCTCCCTCACCTACCACTCCTCCTCCTCTTAATACGTCTCAATCCCCATCTCTGATCCCTCTCCCTTCAGTTTAATCACCACTGTTACCATCTTAGACACTCTCACTCCCTCTAGTTGATCCCCATTATGATCTTCCTCTTATCCATCATCATGAGAGAGAGAACAAAGACATAGTAGTCTATCTGTGTTATATCAAGTGATTGTTAGATTCTAAGGGGTGGTTCTTTAGGATATAGGGGTGTAGATATACATTACTTTAACATTGATACTCATACATTCTGAGTGATTAGAATACTAACAGCTGTACCTAGATCTTTATTCTTTACTCCCTAGCAATGGTATCTATATGATGGATAAATGCATTAATATGTATATGATGTAAGATATACTTTATATGAGAAGGGAGGGAGGCGGTTGGGACAATCATGGGAAGGGTATGGGTTGACTTTATAAGTGGCATTTAGGTCTATTATGGAATGGTTGAATGAGGAATGATTTGTGTTTGAGTAAGGGAAGGAGTTAATGTTATGGGGGAGGGGAGCTGAGGGAGTGTCTGTTTTGGGGTCGTCTTTGGTGTCAGAGTTAGAAGGGGTGGTGCTAGGGAGTGGTTTGTAGCATAGATATGTATTTGAAGCACGGACTAGGGTTGTCTTCTTGTATAGGGGAGGTGTATATAGTAGTGTCTTTAAGGATGCCTTCTATTAGGGAACACTATACGTTCCTGGGACATTTATCTATAGTTAAGCAGCATCACATTGCATCTATAACATCATTAGAACCTTAAATAAAGCTTCACCCCTCTCTCTCTTAGCCTCCTTCTCCCCTTACTCTCCCCTTCTTCCTCTCCCGCTCCTCTGAACACAGTCCCTCACCTAAGCTCTCCAATGATCTCGAATCCAAAGCCATCTACCCCTCACCTCTAATCCCTCAATTACTTCTTCTCATTCCTCATTCAATAAAATAATCAATAGAAAACAACTATAAAATGTATGAGATTGATCACATAAGATTATACAGAGATAGGAATAGAAGATGCATAGATACATTAGCTATTGAAGAAGTGAATATAGGAGATACATAGAGAGAATATGTAAATGAAGGTAAAGGAGATTAATACGCATCTCTATTCATTTATTCTTCTTCTACTCCTGTGTTTCTACTTATTGCATCTATCTCTCCTTCTCTTCCTTATTCTCCTTATTCTATTCCTCCTTCTGAATGACTGAATGTACATTCTTATAGTAAGTACATACTCACTGATTGATATATTTAATCATGGAGGGTCTATTGAATTAGATACGATGAGACAGCAAGTGAAGAATGGGATAGAGAGAACAGAAGAAGATACAGTGGAGAGAAAGTGGTTATGGGTTAGGAGAATGTGGAGAGGGAAGATACTGGGAGGTGGGAGATTACGTGGGGGTTTGAATGAGGATCTGTTTCATATTCATTCATAAACGAGTAATTCTAATCTACCTATGACAATGAAGACTTTAATTGGGACTTCTTTAATATCATTACGAATACTTAATACAATTCAATCAGGTCTTTGAATCTCATAGACGATCTAATTGATCTATTCATAAACAAATGAACTACAAATTACTGATTTCTAGATCCAATGAATTTTGTGCAATTCAAAGAAGCTCCCTGCTATTGTTCTGATCTACTAGCACCTACTTATTAGTAATTCAGTCTATAACTTCTCGCAGATGCATTATCCTCATTCACTGAGGTTGAGCTTTGTAGTAATCTCTACATATCATAATTAATATTTATAGATCAATGTACAACATAAGTATAAAATCTTTATTACTATTGGAAGGATTAATAGTGTTATGATTTGGGTTTCAGAAGAATATAAAAGGACTCACATGTGGTAAGCAATGTTGATAGCATTCAAAAACCTTTTAATTAAATTTTCATATTAATTCTATCATAATAGAATAGTATTTAACTCCTGCCCAGACAGTCTTTGTAAATAACATGAATTAAGAGTTAACCCTGAAACCCTCTTCCCCCCAAATTTCTAAATAAACTACTATTCCACCCCCTAATACATTAAGTAACAAGATAGATCTCACAATCTCCTCTCACTCCCACCCCTCTTCTGTTTTCTCTTCTCCTTCCCCTCTCTCTCTTTCTCTGCCTATTCTTCTCCCTTACTGACACAGATATACATCTATCTTTAGATTCTCTTCTAATCCCAATGACTATTCCTCTCTATACGCTACTTGATCTCTCTGTCAATCTATTATATTTAATATATCTATTGATTACACATCTATATATTGCTTTTATTTCACTTATTACATGGAGAATGGGAACATTGGGATGAATGACGGAGATTACGTTTAAGAAGATGGCTTCGGGGAGAAGGCGAATAGAAAAGTAGAGGAGGGTTGGAATGTGTTGTTGAATGGGGATTTGGGTTAGGGGAGTGGTGGAAGGGGAGACAGAGGACGGGATTGTGCTTGAAATGGAGGATGAGAGGAGGATAACTAGGGTTGAGTAGTGATTAATTAGATATCTCAACTAAACCCTATGAAGACTTCCCCTTCTCTCTTATTATTCATTAACCATACATTCAATCAAACCTCTCTTAAGAGCCAGCATACTACAGACAGCTCTCTTCCCAGACTCTCCTTTGACCTCCTTCTTGACCTCATCTCTGACTTCTCCCACGAAGCCAAGAAAGAGGATTTCAACTCCTCTCAAAGAAATAGGAGCCTCCAGCAACTGCAAAGTCTAAGAGGACAGAAGAACTGCCCAAGCCCTTCTCATCTTCTTCCCCTCCATTGGCACGTGCTATTAATAATTATCTCGATCTTTACTTTACATTAAGTTTCTATCAGTTATATGCTTGCTAAATCTTTGTATAAAATGGTTGTTCTTAAGTTTCTTATGTTTCCAATTATCTAGCTCCAATAGATTAATAGACCTCTCTCTCTATTCTAAACTAATTAGTCTTTCTTCATCTAATGATTATGCACTCTGAGATTATTAACATTGATAAAATTATATACTCATGGAATAAGACAGAAGACCAACTACATTTTAAATAGAAGTAAACTAAGTTAGCCTCTCTTCCTCTGATATATAATTTGTGAACTAAGTCTGCTTATAAAGAAAGTGATTAACAACTCATATGGGTTTCTCAATTACATATAATGTTTGATAATGTATTGATAGGCAAGTCTAGAGAGACATTCAAGTACATCAAGAAAGCTCTAATACTTGTATTCTTTACTATTCCATATGCTTCAGAGCATGAATCCTTAGAGAATCCTTTCTTGAGGATCAAGAGATCTGGAACCTCTCATTATTAAGGTAATCTTTGTTCCTCGAAGGTTGTTTATTGAACGTGTATGGTGTGTATATTAGCTTTGATAGATTGGTTCTCACGAAAAAGATAAAAAAAAACTAAATTCCATATATAAGATTCGGAAGAGTGAATAGTTTATCCTGATTTAATAAGCATTCAATTGAATTAAATTAATATTTAACTAAGTTGACGAATCAATCACTAGTCAGATTACAGATCTACTTAGTAATTAATTAAAGAATCCTAAGGGGTCGTCGATTTAATAAAGGAATTGAAAAATCAATGATACTAAGAGAACTTATGTAGACATCAAGTTTGATCTTGAAATTAAACTTCCTCTAAGTCTAAATTGAAGTAATCTTCTGCTCATTTAGACTATAAGGGTTCGTAGCAACATGTCCTGTCAAACTTCCCCACGCACTCAGTATGGGCCACAAGCTCGAATTCCATTGAGGAAAGACGGAAAAACGGCAAACCAAACAAACAGCAACTAAAACACAAGGAGTGAACCACTGCTAAGGACCAGGTTAAAGGCTCTACTGTGCAGCTGCTGCTAAGAGGTTAGAGGAAGGAGTGAGTAATAAGACACTTACCTTAAGTCCATCTCCACATATTACATTACAGGCAACAGGGAAAGAGCATCCCGAACCATAATTATAATAAATGAAGAAGGGTTCGTTATTTCGTTACTTTTTTCCCCTTAATGGATGGAACCTAAATCACTTGTTCTTAACAATTAAACAAAGAAGAAGAAGCAGATTATCTATAAGTTCAGATCTAAGCATGAGCATTCTTATATCGATAATCATCTACTTCTTTCCAGTATCGAAGTTAAACTGCTAAGTTCTTTAGAGAAGTGTTAGCTGGGAACATTAGACTACTAGAGGCAAGATCAGTTTCTCCGAAGACTACCTTAGTGCCAGGAACTCTCAATGGAAAGCATCTGGACTTAGTTCTAGAATGATGAATAGATCTTTGGATACATTCCCATCAAGGATTGCAAGCGATTATGTAACAGCAAGTATTTTTGGAATGTGTTGTCTTTCAGTGTACCCTTATACCATGAGAGTTCTGATCCAACATTGTATGGTCTTCAAGGGATCTGAGAATAAAGATGATGAGACCAATTTTTCATTTTATTTTTATCAATCAGCGTTCCACGTCCTGAGGCATTATCCATCTCCACATACTTCAGTACATGTATTGTTAATTCCACATTTGTCTGCATCAAGAGTTTCCAAAGCATAGGCACAACACAGAAGAGTCTGTGAATCATCGCCAGTTTCTTTGTTAGACTCAGTTCGTATTTCTACTTAACAAGTGGATGAGCAACCATCTCCATCAGGGCCTGTGTCAGAGAGAATATGATCCAAGGAGAGAGGAACCGTAGGGCAGAGCACCTCAGCTAGAGGTGAGAAGGAATTCGATGCCAGAGAGAGTCTGACAAAGGAATATCATTTTGAAATTCAAAGTGAGGTGGCCACAACCAACCATTTATCACTTTATTAAACGAATTTCGATGAGACCAATATATAGATTTAAAAAAAGTTGTGGTTATTCAAGAGAGATACACTAGGATGTTTCGAACCTGTTAATTAGAGATAAGTTCAGTTGATTGAAAGTGTGTTAGCGAACACTTTCTTCCACGAATAAAAGCTTAACATAGGAGAAAAATTCAAAAGAACAATGACTAAACCCTGAAGAATAACTGGGAAGCAGACTCCCAATACAATAGCCTATGAGATTTAAGAAAGTTGGATCATTGAGAGAAAATTAAAGGAGGAGCAAAGCCCAAAAACTTTAAAGGGTCTGAGAAACTTGAAATAATGTAAGAGAATATTTTTTTGTCCTAACGATTACTTTACATCTCCTCACTTCCTTCTCTATTGATAAAATATCAATTAATAAAGTTTAATTTTAAAAAAAGAATTAATATAGATTAATTCAATATAGAAAGTCAGGTCTAACAGACAAGGGTATCAATTAGAAAAGGAACAACTAAACCAAAGAAGAGAGCAGACAAGTTGAGCACTATGCTTGCTTTTGCCTATTTGTCTAAAGCGCATATACATTCCATGTTAGTGAAACAGACACAGACAGGGATGAAGAGGAATCAAGTAAGACAAATTGATATGCAATCACACAACTTCAGCATATAAGAACGAGACTTAAACAAGGATAAACTTTCAAAGATTTATACACAATGGGATCTTACTAAGACAAAGCTAGTTTATTATCTGATGCAGCTCCAATGTTAAATCTTGCAAGTTCCACTGGAGAATAAAGTAAATGATAATTGGTAAGATGTCTGGATAATGGGAACTTTCTTCACACTATGAGACAAGAGAAATGGATCTCTGCAAGGATAAATCTTTACTTTGAGTGACATCCAGTAGCTATCGGAGAGTGAGAACGACTCAACGATGGCAAAGAAGTATAAATACAATATGTGATGTGGAATCAGTGAAAGGAAGAGACCTCCCATTATATTCAGTCCAGTTAATATTTAAATATTATATTGGATTAAATCTGAATAGTACGAGTACAAGATAATGTGAGAGTTGTAGAAAGCTATTGGTTGAGCGAACAGTCTTGAGAATTATTTGCTCTATTAATTCGTTCAGGTGTTATTTTAGTAGTTGCAATACATCTTAAGATTGAAGGATTGAAACGATGGCAGGATAAATGAGAGTTATCCTTGGAAACACACCGGACTTGAGCTTGCACAGAGTGTGAAGGAGAGGTAGAGAGCTCCTTTGTCTCTTGTGCGTCTAAGGCAAGGACCTTTTTGGGATTAGATCTTTATTCAACATGATTTCTATTAAAGATTCTGGGTCACCTTCCTTTTTATTCATCGGATGCTTATTTAAATATGTCTCTTTTGGCTTTTTCTCATAGATGGTTAAACAATAACTTTATTCTATCCTCGTTCATTCGGAATTTATAAGTGACAATATGTGATTTGGATTTAGGAGGGATTAAATAGATGGTAGGTAGTAGTATTAGCTTATAATAGCATGAGGTTCATATAATTGGCGATATGGCATTAGCTAGATAAACTGGGAGTCTATCAATTACTTTCACTTTTACTTTCAATAATAGGTTTACACTCTCTTCCTCGTTAATGAGTACAAATTAGTTTAATTAGCAACTATTGAAACTACTGTCTATTGCTCTTTATGATAAGTGATAAATATGATAATTAATTTAAGTTAAACAGTGAATTCATCTAATGAGGTCATCTCCGTTCTTGACAAGCTTTCTAATCAACTAAGCATTCGTGAAGAAATATTCTTGATATAGGTCTCTTCCTTTTTCTTTTTAACTGCTTGAATGTTATTCTCAAACCACTCGGAGATTCCGTGGGATGTTAGCACATTTCAATCTGAATTACAATTTACTACTTAAATGCACTTACTAAGTCTTCCTCTCCATTAATGTCAGTGATCTCACAATGGACTTACTAATTTCCTCTGAGTTGTTCACCTTCATTAATATTCAAGTAAACAATGGCGAGATGCTCACTTATTAATCATTGTTTATAATGAAGGAGCATCTCAATATATCATAGGAATCGAAACTGACTAGAGGCTGATGATAGTGGCCACCTAGTCAGAAACTGTGCAAACCTAGTTCTGTCCGACCTTTGAGATCGGAACAAACTTGAACGACCTCGACCTGGCGGGCATCCCAGACAAAAACCCCTCGGGGTTCCCCACTCCTAACCCCTCATGATTCACAAGGCCCACAGGAGTTGAAAAACTCTCTGCATGATTACCCCCTGGCCTTCTTTAATTAAAATTTAAATTAATTGAAGTGGAGTCTAAAGTAAACCATGGCTGTAGTTATAGCTATCCAGTCTAGTTGTTTTAACCCATTGATACCCATAGATAGTTGAGCAAACCCGACAGAATATGATTGTTATTAATCTCATTTTTGAGAGCTTACTTGAGTCCTGCTATTTTTTCTTAGAATCCATAAGGTTGAATCCTCATTGCTGCTTCATCAATAATATCTTCAATCTTATGCTCTGCTTCCTATGTTATTTATCAAGGGTTTCAAGAGAGAATTGTAATTATAGTATAAGAGTCGATGTTTTCAATAAATTTATTATAAGAGTACTAGCTGTAGTGCGGACGAAAACCAATCGTTTAAATCTCTTAAACTTAATTAATTAAATATTGACTTATATATCATCCTCAAGATGAAAAAGTAGTATTTCTGAATTTCTCCATCACATCTTTTAAGTGTTAATCCATGACAACCTTTAATGTTAATATCTGACAACCTTTCATTTTTGACCATATAATTCCTTTTCTTAGGGTAGTTTTTCTTTCACGGATTTCCTTTCCTGTGAGTAGGAATTCCTCCATACTGGTCAACAGAAAAAGGTTGTCATGGATTAACAAAAGGTTGTCAGATATTAACATTAGAGTTTCAAGATTATGCTATATAGAGAACATGATAAATCAATAATCAATATGATTTATGATCCACATATTCACAACATTATATGCCGCTTACTCTGTGCGCCATGTGCGAAGACAAACCTAAGGTAAAACACATTTTATTTGCTTAAATCATGAGTGCTTTGTCCTTCCTTAATCAGATGAGGTTGAAGCAACAGTGTGCCTCAGTGAATTGGGATAATTGTGAGGCTCTCACAGAGAGACTCTCCCAATCAAGAATGGAAATGCAACTCATTATCCTCTGTTTTGGACTGATACGTGATTCCCTGGCCAGAAGAATTAATAGCTCTCTTTACTTGATTTAAATTTAAGAGGGTAAGTGTCCTCATACTGCACAGCATGTAAGCTTTCCTAAGAGATTGGCAAATGCAATCCTTACAAATTGATAATCTGCATTAATGTGTAGTTTATGATGCTTAAGCAGGCCGCTGGTGTAAAGAGATAAAAAGCCTCATGCATTTAACTCCATTTCTCCCTCTAATTGCTTTCAATTCTTCAACAGATTCACTTAAATTCATGAAGTAGGGAGTAAGTTTTTCATCATCATCATCATCATCATATAAATCAATTACCTCAACCTGGTTGGGTGTTTGTTGAATAGTTTGATTACGTGTCTTATTGCTATTTATCAACTTTTCTAAAGTACTCATATTCATAGGAATGACTATCAAGCATCGTTATCACTTAATCATTATTATCTTTCGAGCATATTATGCTAGATTTGCCTTTATTTTGAACACAGACGGCTTGTATGTTAGTTGATCTCAAATGCTACTCAATCCTATTAACATTTACGGGTCTTAAGCTTAAATGTACCTGTTAACTGATTCTAAAACATCAATGTCATTAATTAAATTTTGCTATGTTTGTTCTATCTTATATTAGTTAAGATTACTTAACTTCTTCTTTTTCTTTCTTTTACAATCTTTGCCCAACATGTCTACTTCAATCTAAAAGCTTTTGCTTACTTCACTACATTGTCTTTTAGACATTTCTTCTAAGTCTTTTTCAAGTTATTTAATTCTGTTGATAAAACTTGTGTCTGCACTTGTGAAAACAGAGTCCCTGTTATTAATTAGATTTGTTCTAGCATCTTCAATATCAGTCTTCACATTTTCATTACTTATGAAATGTCTAACTTATATGATTCTCTAATTCTACTTTAAGCAAAGCAACTTTCTCAGATAAAACAGCAAGCTTCTGCTGGTTCTAATTCTGATACTCTACAATGCAAATTAAACATGTCTTCATTAGTTTTTTTTACTAATAGTTAGCTTCCTTTTTACTTTGATGTAATCAATTCCGTTAACAGAGTACACCTTTAGAAAGGTCCTAGCTATCATTTAAATGGTGCTTGCAAGCTGATGGAGTCTCTAAAAGCATTGACTGTAACTCTTCTGTTCTCTATCTTTTCATATGTACTATCTTTAAATCAACTATTCTTAATGCTTTTAAATTGGCTAAGCAGTTGATCTCTGATGGAATCACCTTAACCAATGACCTTTTAATTGAATGGTAATTCTTTCAAGTCAATTAACAAGAGGTTGTCCAAGGTTTCAAACAAATTGACCATCCCGGAGGATGTCCAATTGGTTTCAAATGGGATATTGGTTAAAAGACAGACCTCAATACACGGTTGGTAAATAAGCTTCCTAATCAAAACTTTTGAGAGGATCCTTAAACACAAAGATTTCATTGTGAAGAATCTTAAAGATCAATATAGTAGAAGAAATTTCAATACCATTATATGTCCTCTTCTAATAAACTTGTGATGCAGATTAGTCATCACTAGGAAGCCATTTTTACATTCAGTTTAACCCCATTGTTAAATGAATTTCAAAGAAAGAATTATCAATTACTTCATACTTAATTCAGTTTTTAATTTGAATCTCCCATTTGGTGTATTCTCTAAGATCTATGCTAAATTGCCTGAGAGGTCAAAATTTTTGTAACTAGCAGAAAGTAAGCAGCTATATTTATTGATGAGCAAAATTATCAATTTAACTTCGTTCAAAAAAATTGACTGAGGGTGAGAAAGGTGAGGAAATCTTTGAGAGTACCATTCGCAATATCTTTCAAGAACTCGTAGCAATTGAGTTTTGGCAGAGTTTCCAATAAACTAATGCTTAGAATTATTAAAGGACTATCGGAGCAGCTGGGATTTACCCAAAAGACTTCGCCTTATCATGGATAAGGTAAACCCTCATGTCAATAAGGACATGTAGTCCGTAGCTAGAGGAGTAGCATGCAATTCGTATTACCTGCCCATCCGGTCCACTCAGAACTGAATTTGGTTAAAACAAAGTAAGTGTGCCTATTTAACGAACATTCGAAAAATAATGCTGGCACGATTTATTAATAGCACTCAACAATTGTCTTCTGCAGTGATCTATCAATGAAGATGGTATACATGTAGAACGGTTGCAAGAAGAGAATTAGTCTAAGAAGGACTATTAATTATGGTTTGAAGAGAAATATCAACACAAGGAATGCTCAGTGCAAGAGATGCAGAAGTCTGTAGGTGCTTTGATAACTGGCGAATTGAATACTAGTGCACCATCTGCATATAATAAGAATAGAAATAGGAAAGACGATCGAGATGAAAGATATGACAAAAGTTTTAATGATCAGGTTATGAATTTGGTAACCAGCGTTATTAGGCCAACCCAAAGTACTTTGGGCCCGCCGGGGTCAATTGGAGAACCTAAGAGGTTCAAGAATTCATTTGAACATTAAGATGAATATGATTCATAGATCTTATTAGTTCTTCTATGGGCCCTTGTATGAGTTAAAAGAATATGAATTAACAAAGAATTTAAACCAATTTGATTAGTATTCCCAACCCGAAGAGTAGTACTGGCACGGGTAAATGCCAGGTTGATGATTTTTATGAGATGAGTCTAAGAAGGCTATCGGTACAAAGCTGAACAGGAGAAGTAGGTAAAGACCTCACTACTTCAAGTGTGACCATTATCCAGAATTTCTCTGTGTCAATGAAAGTGAAAACATGATTATTAATTTAATTAAGATTAACACTGTTTCAGCATAACAGTTTAAATTGCATATACATAACCTTGATGACTTCTACAAGATTTGAGGGAGAAATGGTTTTGTGTTGCCAAAGAGAAAGTCAGGCGCTATTACCAGTGAATATCTTCTCGGAGTCATGGACGGCAGTATCTACTGTTTGAAAGATATTGACTATAGAAAAAGAAATTGTCTGGATCCTCCTTCCAAAGAACGACTTATTGCATTTGTTAAAAAGGTTGCCGAAAAAAAGGCTCTCTTGGTTGGGCAGTCAACACCCCAGACAAAAAATGGCTGATAAAATATCTTTCAACCAATGACCCAGGGAATGAGAT
>JAGYYO010000204.1:0-12078 GCA_021441625.1 Diophrys sp. 3 WChen-2021
ATAAACAAATGAACTAAATACTAGACAAGATGGGAGCCAGGATAAGAAGCATGTTGTGTTAAATGATTAATATCTCAAGAATCTCAAGGTTTGGATGGTGGATAAGCTACAAGAGAGAAGAAGTCTTTCTCAAAATTCTCTCCTGAGTAGACATTCTTGAAGATGCGACTTCGACTAATTTTCTTGAATATTAACTTTAATGAATTCCATGCACATTTGACAAACAAAGTGCCCGACGCAGAGTGAGTGAATGATTGATGCAAAATCTTATCTTATGAATACCAAATCAAAGTTAAAGTTGACTTATTAATAAATATGATTTAGACCGTCCACCACTGGATGATAACACCTAATCTGTCCCGATGTTAACAGGAGAGCTTGCTACAGCTATGCAAGTTTTTGGTGAATTATCATCCAGAAGTGGACGGTCTAATTCCATGTCCAATTAAAGTTGACTTCAATGTGTCTCATTGGCAAAAGGGAATTGGTTGATCTCTAGTTTGGAGTCCATAATTGGTAGTAATTGGTTCTTTCTTCTTTTCAGGCATAATTTAAATGAGTATAAAGATGGAGGGGCACAATAGAGCGTCTCGGAGGAACTAACTCCTCATTACCCCAGCACCTCTTCTTCTTTCTTCTAAGACCGCACTGGAACACTGGAAGAGGGGAATGAGCAGAAAAATCCTGCTTAAGCAGAGATGGAACAGGCCTCAGACATTGTCTTGGCAACCATCCGAGGTATCGTTATAGTTGATTGATTATTAAAAGGGTTTTTACTTACCTTATATTCCACACCCACAGCCCACTCCTCCACCCACTTTATACTCTTTCCTTACCCTTAAAATATGCCAGGATGGATTATTAAAGTGCAATCGATTACAAATAGATAAGGCGAGTTCTGAGAATGACAGCATGTAAGCAAAGTAACATGGAGGTTACCAGAGGAAATTGTTTAAATCAGAGAATGAACACATCCTTGGTATTGAGAAAGATAATTCTGATGAATTTGATGAAGCTTCAAGTGGTACTCATGAGTTAGTGGTTGATGGAATAAAAGTAAAGACAAAGACATGGAACACAAGAGCAGATCAAAATGCTTGCGACCTAAACTAAAGAGTCGAGGATCTATCTTAGCTCGTGTTCATGATGAAAAAGGACTATGATGAGTAATTTAAGAAGTTAGAAAGCAATTAGGCAAACGAGAAGACAGATATTATATCGGAGTTAGTAGACTTTAAGAATGAAATAACTATAGAATAGGCCAAGTCCGAAGTCGCTTCCAAGATTAATAAGAGAATAGAGAAAGTAGAAGCTTTAACAACTCAGAAGCATACTCCCGGTCCTGAGATCGAATACATCAGAAAGAAAATACTAACTCTCTTGAAGTGTCTGATAAAATGAACAAATAGATCCATGAATTGGAATTAGGGTCCCCAAGTTTGATTAGATTACTCTTCAAGAAATCAGAACTGTAAATAGCAATATCAGAAATGAACTTTTAGGCGAGGTCATTGTCCTTGTAGAACAATGTTTGCAGAGAATAGAGCCACCTGCATAAGTATTTAGAGCATATCCAGATGTTGACATACTAGGAAATGAAGAAAATTCTCAGAGTATTATGAAAAAAAGGAGAGTCAGAAGCCAATGCAATCTTAAATCATTTTAAGAAGTGCGAGTCAGAAAGAATTTAATTAACCGAATTGAAACTTATGATTAGCTTTAGAAAATGGTAGAGATAAGAGTGGCCAGATGTGATAAGAGACTAATAGCCAAGCTAAACTCCACTTTTAAGAACATTGTAATTGAAAAGAAAGAAGATGGAGTTGGGTTAGTGTGCGAGTAAGACGAAGTGAGATGAGAAGTGGAATTACTGTAGAAAGCAGGTATATAGGGGTGATGCTACTAAAAGAAGAGGCTTCGTGATGTAAATATCTCCAGAAAGTTCTCCTTATAAAAGTAAATCAATGAAGCAACTACCATCGATGATTATGACAATTCTAAACAACAAACACTTAACACTTCTTCTTCCTCAAATAAAAATGAATAATATTAATTCTACGATGTGTCTAATGGAACTTCAGATCATTAATGAAATCAGTCAATAAGAAAGCATTAGATGCAAACCTGTAGAAAGTTCTAACCAGACGTGGTTATTCTTGTCGAGACATGGCATAGAGTAAGTATTATTACATTTGATGGGTAATCAAAGCATGAAACTGAACCGAATGCATATAGAGGGGTCATGATTCTTGTTTGGGGATCAGCTAGTCTCTTAATAGATATATGAGAATGGAAATACAGAGCTTGATGTTAGAATCAAACTAAAGAATAGTATTGTTGATGTGTTTGTATTCTGCATTGCCATTAGAGATAAGAATATAGTAGAAATGATAAAGACACTAAGAGCAGACCATATGGTAATAGGTGCAGGTACCATTTCCTTAATCAGCCGTTGTTGAGATCAAAGATTAAATATACAGAAGTAATTAAAATGGGAGCTCTAATATTCTAAAGATGCTATTACTGAATTAATTTAATATAAATAGAAGACTATCGAGGGATCTGCCTTTCCATTTAAATCTTTAGGATAGGCCATTGATCTAAGATAAGCTATTTGTAGGAAAGTTGTATTGTTCAAATGTCCGAAAGAATATTTAACACTGACTGGAAACGATCTAGAGCAGTTTCATTGATACTATGTCCTAGAATTATCTAATTAGTTTTTAATTGATGCTGATAGAGATTTTCAAAGCAAGTCCTATAAGGCCATGTTTGATATGATTAGGAAACTACCTACTGAAGAGATAAAAATAGTTTCAAATAATAGAAGCTTTGAATACTGAGGATGGTATCACTAAAGGAGATGAAGCATTCGCAATTATAATGAAATCTTTAAAAGATCTATGGAATTAGAAGTAGAATAATTCAATTGGGATAAGTGAAGATCGAACATAGGTAAAGAATAATTTCAGTATTAATTTAATTAAGGAGGCAATTGATAACAAAGCTTTAGGAAGTGACAACCTGCGAGACTTTTCAGTGGTGAATAACCCATTAGTGAGAGGGAGAGTGTGTAGTCTGATAGATCATGTGGTGAATAAGGGTAGGAAAGTCCCTAGATATATAAAGACTTTCAAGATCTTAGCCATTTTTAAAACTGGAGAAAAAAAAGTTACCATAGATTAAATCAGACCGCTTAGTGTCCTACTCCTTTTTATAAGATCTTAGAATAGCTTGTTGTAACTGAAATATCTAAAGAAATCTGGAACTAAATTGGAAATTATTAAGCAGGATTCAGAAAAGGTAGGAACTCAGTAGTGAACTTCTTGAAGATTTATAGAGGATGGCAGAGAAGAAGTCCGCTGGATGTGTTTACTATGCTATCTTCTTAGATCTTAAAATGCATATGATAAAGTGAATAGATGAAAAATTGATTTAAGTCATGAAGCAAAGACTGAGAGGAAGGATAGCTGAATAAAGTCTGTAGCTAGCAATTGATTTATTGATTGAAACGTTTGCTGAGTATAAAGGATTTCTCACTAAAGATGGAGTTATTTAAGGTGGTAAATTAAGCCCAGTGTTATTTGCTTTATATTTAGACTATGCTTTGAAAGTGGAGTTCACTGAAGAAGAAATAGAGAAGTATATACTAGCCTTCGCGGATGATGTGGCAGTACTCATTATAAGTAAGGCGGAAGCAGAGAACGTAATAAGAAGAAATAATCAAGCGAATCTATAAATTTCCTAAGAGTATGAAGAGGGAAGATGTATACGCACTCGTTGGGGTGAATACTATTGAAGAACATTTCGATAAGAGTTATAGAACTCCATTGGAAATATGGCTTTACTTAACGAAAGGGATTCTTTCTTAAAAATGCGTTTAATTGTACATTTAAGCGGCAAATATGTTTGCCATGCATGGCATTAAATATGATAAGAATCTAGAGCAGATTATATCTGCCAACTTACAAAGACTTACTCCTTACTACCCCACCTCAACAGAGGTGTAGACAGAGTCTGACACAAGACTCACTTGTCATACTTCTCTTAACATAAATAATAAAGCCAATGGAAATGGGAGATTGATTCAAGTTGAAGATTACTTTGAAGCATTGAGTGCATCATCTACAATTAGTATAGCTCTAGCATTGTAAGAATTAATGGAAATAGAAGTAGGGAACTAACAAAAGGTTCACTGACCTGATAAATACATTCATGTTGATTGAGCTATGTACAATGGACAATGGAGAGATGACAAATAAGAAGTTTCAGGAAGAGAGATTTAGAAAGCTAGAGCTGCGAATAGGAGGGACTAAGAGTCTAACAAAAAGATCTGGAATGGCAAATTCTCGTGGGCTGATGGATCTACTTATGAAGGTGATCAACTCAGAATATTTAGAAAGAGTGCTCGTTCTGGCAGAGTAAATCTGCCATAAGCAGATAAAGATCTAGTCTTTACTAATCTTAATGAGAAATATAATGTAGCTGTACATTTCATTAGCCTCGTTATTAAGAAAGTCCTTATGCATGAAAGATATTATATCTCTGAATTTCCACCAGTTGATGTTTTTATTTAATTTATCACTCCTCAATTCCACAAGCTTAGAGATTCCGCTGTTCGCTGTGTTCATGGCATGTACATATTTCTTGAGGACTAAGCTAAAGAAACCTCATTGAGCAAATTCCCTTTAATGATTCCTGAAATGATGGACATTATAACTCAAGTGCTTTAAGAAGAGAAAGAATCAGGTAAATATATGATTGATTCAGTAATTGATGCTCAAGACAGGTACCACTACACTAATGAGGATGAGTATCTGAGAAACAAAACAGATATTATTAATGAAAGAGCAGTTTTGATTTTGATTACGAAATCTATGCTCCTGAAACTTCTTATGCAATCAAGAAAAGATTAAGCCCTGTGAATGTAAACTAAGAGACAATTGCTAAGTCTATTTGCATGAGACACTATATAAATGGGCAAGTGGTCAGATGCACTGAATGCGAACTCCCTTTTAAGATCTTCTAACATAAAGGGCATTTAAATAATAGTCTGCAAAGGAAATTCACTAAAGTTTAATGCAACTTGTTAACTCTTAAGAAAGAAGGAAAAGAAAGTAAAGAATACCAATACATTCTGAAGAGGCTAGAACTATAATGTAAAGACATATTTTAATTAATTTATTAATGAGGAAGAAGTAGACTGAAGGAATAATGATTAATGAGAAGAAGAAGAAGAAAACATACCAGATTTGTATGGAATTATGGAACATAACAAATCATATTTGCAAAAGGGTGGAACCATCTATTCTCACCTCTGCCATTTAATTTTCATCCAGTTTTAAAAATGAGTGCTTTGTAAGTGTATTCTTTTCAATGATCAATTTGAGTTATTGTCTCTGAATTGGAAAGTGTCTACTTTGAGTCCAACATTCAATCTTGCTGAAGGTTTGACTTGAAGCAGCAGCTGACTCTAATTTCAAGTCTGCAACTTATCTTAGGACACTGGGAAGCAGTATTCGGGAATAATGAATCAAGACTTATCAGTAATAATAGAAAATGTAATAATTAGCCTCTAAGAACTTAACCAATGAAGAAGTATGGATTCCACATTTAAAGACACATGAGGTAAGAAATTCCCTCACACATCTACAACTAAAGAATAAATCTTACCAACACTAATGAATTCAAAGTCAGTAACATCTGTTATCCTGACTACCTTTCCTCCTCTAGCAAAGTGTCTCTGTTGAGATGCTAGGAGAGCCTTTCTAACTACTATTGCACTCCTCTGCAGAAGAATGTATTCTGCATACGTGTGTATACATTCATATTAGGTAGATTATCTATGCCTTGCATTCCTTTACCCATTCCTGTTACTGTTCCTATTGCTCCCATTGGATTTTAACTTATTAGCATCTAATAGACATACCTTCTATTTAATCACTGTTGTTAATAAACTATCCTTAAATACAAGAATAAGGTTGTTAGCATAATCTACTATATTATTGTTTACTGCATATAATTGTATGTTGCATTTAATTCATCGTTAAATGGAAGTTTGTTTTTTGAGAATCAAAAGGGAACTTTCGCAGCGGAGAGCTCTGAGATTGGTTTCCAGGGTAATGAAAGAGTAGATTTAAACTTAATGTACCTCAATGTGGCTGGCAAGATTGAAGGATCTTTAGAAGACAGTAAATCCATAAAAGTGTTCGAAGAGTTTGAAAAGAAAATTTCCACTAACAAGACTTTAATTACCAATTTAAGCTGATTAATTACATGCAATCTACAAATGTCATTTTCTCTTGGATTTCATTGATGCACACACCCTTGCGTTATAGAGCACATAGTCTAATTAGTAAAGTATATACTATGAATGCTTAGTTCATGAAGAAGAGCATGTCTTCGTATTCACCTAGATTCTCTACTTCATGGTTGTTGCATCTTCTTTTTATTTGAATTAGCTTTCTTTTATCTTTGCCCATTCTGTGTATCTCGTTCAACATACATATCAATCTGAGTAAAGTCATCTTTCTAATAATCTATATTTTTATTTTTCTCTCTTATGATCTACTTCTTCTTCTATCTTTTCTTGTTTATTGTTGATTCTTCGTAGATTTATTCATGTTCTCTGTTCTAGACCATTGTCTTTTTAGATGCTTATTACAAAGACAAGACATGTTATGTATTCATTATCTTTTCTTCATTGTCCATGAATTTCAAATGGAAAGACACTTCAAAGTCTTAAAAATCTCATTGAATACATGATCCATTAGTGTATCTACAGTAAGTGCATCTTAATTTGAATCTGTTTGGATTGGCATTAACACAAACCAAATGAGTGCTACTGTCTAGTTATTTCATTGCTCCTCTTAGTACAGGACACATAAAATACTTAACAGCATCGAATAGGAATCCCAATTATCTAATAGTAATGCATCCAATCCCCAGATAGAATAGTTTGAAAGTCTCCCCAACAAGTCTATTGAGCACCAATATTACATTCATCACAGAAAACTATCTAGTCAACTTCATCTGCTTCTTATTCCAATCAGATTGAACACACGTCATTTTCTTTTTGTATTATCTATTATTGTTAAGGCATCTATCACTGTTACTCTCTCTTTTAAGTCTTAATAAGTATTGATGATAACAGGCGCTGTGTAGGTAGTCTTGGCTGTTGCTGCTATGAGGGAACAATTAATTTCTATAATTTAATCATCATCCGGAGGCGGAGGCAATACAGTTGAGTTTATTACATTAAAGATTGAACTCTGGATTTCTATGATGTAATTAATATCACATCCATTTCCACGATTTAATTAAGATCATTCATATATTATGGTTGTATTCTTTATAACCTTCAACGTAATATTAATGACTTAATTATTACGTAATTTTGAGGATGAAAAATATCAATCTTATAAAGATTCTGGAGTTTAATTATCACATGCACAAGGAAAGTTTAATTCTTCTGCTGTAGAGACAACGTCGTCAGACTTTGGTAAGCCATGCGCTTAGTCAGCAACATCAGCACAGTAGATCCATGAACTGAGAATCTCTTACCTCTTGCCCATCCTTATAAGCATGTGGTTTTAATACAGGAGCTCAGGTCTGGGATCAGTTTAGGTAGTGGCAAGGTTTGCCATACTCTTAGGGTTGCTTTCTTATCTAACCAGTTGCAAGTCGTAGTCAGCATGCAAGCATTGAGTTAAACAGGCTTTAAGCATAATGACATCGGTTTTTAGCCTTGGAGAACCTACAGAGAGAAGAGAAAACGTATAAGAAGAATTTCTATCCTCCAAAAGGTCTAATTTAAAACCATATTGCCGGGAGCATTTCAAATGCTCCCTAGTTGATACAGTAGTTATGCCTACCTCAGGTAATTTCTTTTACTTGCTATCGATTTTCTCGATCGATATGCCTGAACCGCAAGCTCGGTCACGTTTCTCCATGGATTGACTTCTTCTCTCCTCTATTGTGGAGTCAGACAGTACTTACCTTAATGAGGAAAGAGATGTGACTGCTGCTTGATGCTCTTCTCTGGCAATAGACAAATGGCAATTTTTGAGCATGCTTGATGCGATCCAGTTGAGAAATGTTGCCTAAGAAACTTCATGTCTTAACAATGCGTACCTTGGAGCACCATGGAGTAGGCCTGATATTATTTGGAAAGGGTAGGAGAGACTCTGGCTGGAATTAGAGCCTAAACCTACCAAGCACATGTTCTCACCTGCAAAAAAGATATCCACCTTCCTATTTCTTGATCAAGTGAGCACTCTTCTCCCATTGAAGCAACGGGGAGAGCTTTTATTCCTTCAGGATCAAGAGAAGGTGCATCTTCAGCCGTCCTTCTCATTCAAGTGTACTTGTAAAAATGAACGAGGCAGAGCTTAATTAGAGACACCCCATACCTGTGCGTGATTAATCACGAACCTATATTAGTAGGACTAGTAGGTTTGAAAGATGCTAACTCGATCATGTTCGGACTCTTCCAGCACATGCTCAGACTTTTTCGGGAGAAGTACACTCATGAGAGAGTGTCGAGACAACCCAGAAGGACAGGAAAAGAGTAAATAAGAAAGTATTTGTTTTTCTATGATATTATGTCTGAGACTCAATGTTTTAAATCAATTTTTATCTGCCTGTACTCTAGAATATGGATATGAATACAAGGAAGATATTGATGATGATTCAATATGTGATATAAATGGAAATTTATCTTTTATTTTAGCTCCTGATAAGTCTCTCTCTCTCTCTCACAACAATCATTTTTAAATATATTAGAGACTTAATTAAGGAATGCTACATTATTTCATTTTCTTAATATGGGACCTTTGTTTCATTTATGAGTCCTTGAATCTCAAAGACACCTCTGTCTTCCTCATCGAGCCTGAATACAACAATGAAACCAGGAGAGGGCTCATTTCCGCTTATTACCAGATCATAAATGTTATCTCTAAAGTCTGAATCTATCTCATCAGTACCGGACTTCAAATTATTCCATTCTTATTCGGTACATCTAATCATATTAAGACGACTAAAGACTTCAATCTCCTCTGGTGTAGTAGTGGAGATGGTATTGAAACTTGATCTTGGATATCATTGCCTATTGCTCAGACAGACTCTTTTAATAATATTTAAAAGTTCCTGCATTTATCTTCGTCAGTAGCCATCCCTCAAGGCAATGAATATGGATATCTTTATACAGCTAGTCTATCTAATGACCATTTACTTACTTATTATGGGTTCCATGTTCGTAATAATTTACATGATTATTATCATATTCATTTGCCTGATTAAACTAATAAATTTAATAGTAGATAGCAATACTTATGTGAAGCAATGGGTGGATGTAAAGATAATTATTAAGGGTTGAATAGATCTGATGGGAGAATTGCTTATAAATTACTTAGATTGTAGAAGTATAATAAGTGGTTATTGAATCTAGCTAAGCAGAATTTAAAAGTGTTTGGATAATCATTTGTAAATAAGATATATTTTGATGACAGAGATTAAATAAGCCTCATTAAATATTTAATTAAAGAGGGATTGGTGGAGGGGAGGGTGGGGAAGCCTCTTTCTGTCAGGACTTATCAGGCTTTTTCTTGGACGTGGGTGACCTTTGTACCACCTTAGGGTCCCTTCCTTAGTTGAAATTGGAACTTCATTCTATGGGGATTATAGCAGAGAGTTCGCTGAAAACATCCAGCCAATGTCGGAAACCCTCTCATCGATCCCCATATAGGTTCCAGTAAAGGTCTGGAAGGCAACAATGATTGATAAGTCCGCTGACAAAAATATATTTTCATTTACCTTAGAATGATTGTCTTGCCATCTCCCACACAAGAATTAATGGTCAATGAAAAGAAATAGAGATGATGAGAATAATTTAATAATTAAATATTTTATACTTAACGAGGATTCAGAATATTAGATGTTTTATCTCTAATTCCTTATTCATGGTTACATCACACTTGAAGGTGAAATAGTATCAGTAATAGAATACCAATCCATATTAGACATAAGCATGAAAGGTAAATAAACTATTCTGTAAGACATATTGCAAGATAAAGTTTGATTACTTTAAATTTCTAAATTTAAATTATAGTATTTTAGATAATTATTAAGCACAATTTTTGATAAACAAGCTATCTCTTTAGTATATTCAAATATTAATTTAAAATGAAGATTTATCCGCTTATTTCGTTACTAGTATATGTATCTTTATAGTCTGATCCTTCTGCTTTCCACCAGAAGGCTGTTACTCAGTTTGCCCCAAACCTGACATTAAAACACTCTCCATCTTAAGGCTATTTTACTGAGACTCTAAAAGACTTCTCTCCAAATGAAATATCTTACACAGTACCAATAGAGTATTGTTTATGTAAAATCCCATATATTCACATCAATTTTGACTAGATTTTTACTTCTAATAAGAGACGAGATATAGGAATGTTTCTTATCATCACATTTAAGTGTTTTTAAATTATTGCAAGCCCTCTTCAATAATTTTTAGTTCAGATGACTATCCATATAAATCAACTCTTCCTGCTTCTATCGCTGACAAAGGGTTGATAGTTTAAATCATATAAGAGCTCTTTATTCCTTCCGAAGATATTAAGCAAGCTCTAGGTATTGACTCTTCTAAAATAGAAATTTATAAATACAATATTAGATAAAATTATACTTTATCCCTGTATTAAAATCAGAAAGATCTGCTTTCTTTAAAGAATATTTAGACAGTTTACCAAAAGATATTAACTCAAGAAGCAGTTGGGATGAAGTTAATGAATAGTTCATAATTACTATTAATAGTTCTATCTGTAGAATATAAATGCTGATTCAAATTGGACCTTTGACGAATTATGGGGCAAATTTAAACAACTTATATAAGATACTTAGTTAGTTAAGTTATTTAAAGAACAGAGTTCTCAATTATGTGTTTTAATTAGTTAAAGACTTTCCAATTATTATGGAGAGAGAAAGTTACCTAAGAGCTCACAATGATGATGATGATGGGAAACAATCCTCATTAATATTTAAATTAAAGAGGGAAGGTGGAGGGGGAGGAGGGGGAAGCCACTTCCTGACAGGACTTGGCAGGCTTCTGTAAGGACTCTTTGGACTCCTTTACCACCTTTGGAGTCAGTCCGTTGTTATCTGGAACTTCATTCTATGGGGATCATAGCAGGGGTCTTCTGGAAAACATCCAGACATTGGCAGGACCCTCTTATCGATCTCCATATAGGTTCCAATTAAGACCAGGTAAGCAACAATGATTAATTTCAGCTCTGGCCAAGAGCTTACAATCTTATGAATAGTCGAGCATTGAAAGTCAGTAAAGATGTATTAGCTAAAGCATAGGGAATTGCAGATAATACACATTAATTAACTAAATATAAACGAATATAAATTAGTTATAGTTCTAATTAAGAGGTTCATTGTCTGATCCCAGGCATAGATCTTTAGAATCATATCCCGCCAACTACTCCTAATCCTTATGATTCAACTGGATCATTTAATATAACTTCATCTCCCTCCTTCCTTCACCTTGCTGTTACTTAGCCAATTCCCAAGGGGCAAGAGTATGGGTTCATGTACACATATGAACTATCTTGGATTTATGATATGAAATTAAAGGTATTGGGAAGAGTGATACTTAGCTTGCAATTAAATATTCTTATTTTAAACTATCTAATGACCATTTACTTACTTATTATGGGTTCCATGTTCGTAATAATTTACATGATTATTATCATATTCATTTGCCTGATTAAACTAATAAATTTAATAGTAGATAGCAATACTTATGTGAAGTAATGGGTGGATGTAGAGATCCATATGCAAGTCTTAAAGGACCAACTGGAAGAATCTCCTACAAAATACTAGGACTTCTTAAATACAATAAGTATCTTCTTAATTTAGCTAGAATGATAGTTCTGCCAAACCCTACTCAAGAACTAATATTAATTTGCGAAATAGTTTTTAATAGACTATTGATTAATATCTTGAAATAAATCATTCAACGCAATTCTCACTACTCTCTGATCTCATTAAAAACTTCACGGAGATTTTCTA
>JAGYYO010000205.1:0-12049 GCA_021441625.1 Diophrys sp. 3 WChen-2021
GATTAATTAAGGTTTTTAATTTAATTAAACTTAAGAATTGTGATCACTTGCATTGAAAATGACAAAAGGATCGATGTTGTCATTTGATTCCTTTTTCGTGCAAATGTTGATTTTTGCACGTCAGAAGAGTGAGAAATTGGGGTTTTGGGTTTTTGGGTTTTTGGGGTTTTGGGGTTTTGGGGTAACATAATTAATTATTCCTTTTATACAAGTTTAATCTTATCTATGTGATCTTTAGCTTTAATTCTATTGCGAGATATCCACTCTTTCATTAGATACTTTACTAAATGAGCAAGATTAAACTATGAAGCAACTAGAATAGGTGTTTATTAATTACTATTATTTCTAGATTAGTTTTTATGTTTTAAATTGATCTCCTGTTCTGATCTCTTCTCTTTGTTTCAGGACTTTGATTAGGTACTTTAACATGTCTGATTGGTCATGTTAACAAGCTTCATGAAGCACAGTGTTCCCATCATCGTGAGTTTGTCGATCTAATGCAAGTAGACCATCTAGTATCCATTATTTACGATTACCTCCATTATAACTCTTATCATTTACTGAATGCATTACTGATAAAGAACTAAGTGCTTCAAATATATTATTAATATAGTTATTCTTAGATACAGTGTTATCAAGTGGAAGATCAAGACTTCTCTCTCCCGCATCCTCACATTCATTATCATCAGGAACTAGCGGTGTCCATTCTCCCTCTACATAAATGACAGATATTCTAATTTACCCATCTAAACAGCATAATGAAGGACAGTCTTTCCATTATGATCAGCACTTGATGGTGGAACACCTCTCTGTAGTAGGTATTAGAATCCTATCTTTTCATTTATTCTCATTAGATATGTTAGTGCATTGTCTTGATACATACCATATTTGTATTGACTGAGTTGATCATTACCATAGGTAGAGAGGTCTTTTTAAATGAATTCTTTCTCCCATCTAAAAAACTTAAGACACTCGCCCATCTTCTTCCTCTCAATCCACTTAACAACAACACCACCTGATCTACCGCAAGCGTATGCTTCTCGAATACGAAATAGCTCAATACGAACGACTCTCCTGTAAACTAGATATCCCTCACTTTAAGAAATAAACATCATACTTTTACTCTCGAGAATAGAAATGGGAGATTGCTTAGAAGAATTATTAGTAGAGTTTAATTAATCTCTACCAAGCTAAGAATATATGTTTAATGAAGAAACTATAATAAATAAATGGAAATAAAAAATCTAAATTTTTATTAAATAGCATCTTTTCTTACTTTGAAAAATTCTTTCTCATCTATATATAATAACTATGTGGATGGATTTATAAAGAATTGTTACCTTAAAAGTAATTAAATTTAAACCAGATTAAGTAGATGATAGATTTTATGTACAGTGTAAAAATAATCAGATAGTTAGTTATAAGTCCAACAATCTACCAGAACCTTAAATTGAGACTAAACCCAAATTTTATAAAGAATTGGAGACTATTTTTGATTTAAAAATATTTAAATTTGACAAAACATTTTATTTTTTTGCATGTTTTTTAAAACCTACTGAATTTACTTAAATAGAAATAGCAAAAATTGTGAAACTCTGTTTTAAAAAAATGTATTTAAATCATATGGAGACTCTATTTAAACATTTAAAAATAAAAAACTGACACTTATGTTTTATTTATAAGCAAACACAACGGAAATAAAGACGCGATTTTATACAATATGAATAATAATAACTTATACAAAGGAATTCCTTATTTACAAAACGTTAATATATCAATTATTGTGAATAGTTAATGAATATATGCAATGAATGTGATTGATTATTTTTTTAGATTTAATTATTAAGAGTATATCAAAAATAGGACAGAGTAAAATATTGACAATGAATGGTAATATATATAGAGATTGAATAGATACAATTCATTTATATTTGAGCATATCCTATAAATAAATGAAAAGGAATTAATGATCTTTAGCGTAGCTAATTGGTAAAAACCCCAATCGATGAGGAATTTGATGGAAATAATCATTACCCCTATCTGATTTTCGTCTCCTTAATCTCCCATGATAGATTTCATGTTCTTAGCACTTCCTTAGTTCCAACTCGCAAAATATTAGCAGATCGAGTCTTGAGAAGGTGTTTCGATTCTGAAGGCCCTCTCTGAACTCTTTAATAACCTTATAACTAGCGTTGGCCACTTCTCCAATTAGTGCAGAGGTTATTTTCCGCCCCTATCGATAAATGTCTTCTTAATAGAGGCTTGAGACTAATAGGTACTAGATTTTGTCGATAGGGCGGTTTAATCAATACCTGAATAAACCGCCCCTATCGATAAATGAGGAAGTCTCTTCTTTTACCGATGGGGGCGGTTTATTGCTATCCAAATACCTGAAGAAAAAGCTTTAATAAACAATTAAATTAAGATGGTCATAAAGGATTAACCGACTTGTAGTCGCGAACCTTCGAAACTGCGGGCCCCCATCATTGGGTCGCCTGCCTCGCTTAGGTGTGCCCCAAGATTCTTTTTTGCAACGGCCAAAGCGACTGAAGCTCCTGTGCAAGGCCCCTAGGAGCCATAGTTGCTGAGAGTTACTCTGCCAGGCTTGGGCTCCTGGGAGCTGGAAACGTGGCTTGCATGCTCCTTTGGCGAATTCCTCTTGGCTCTGACATTAAGGATGGCAAGAATGCTAATCTGGGTGAGTTGTCTCCCTTTAGAAGCTTTAGTAAGCTAGTTCCCATTCCATCTTTAGTCAATTGTTAACTTCTTATCTTCACACATGTAGTTGATATCTTTTAACTTGTAGTGATTATAATTAATATTGAAGATGGATTTGAGAATAAAATCTAAGCAGAAAGATAGCCTAGATTTGAATGATTGACATTTTATAGAAATGAGATTATTGGATTGACATTCTATAAACCAATATTTTACAGATTTAAAGTTCAACAAAATAATTTAATAAGATCGGAATTTATAATAATTGTATTTTTTCATAATGATCTTAAAAATCAGTTCAGTTATTTAAAGCATATAATCACCCTAACGTTATTCAATTCTATGGCTATTTCTTTTATGAAACAATGTACTCAACCTTCAGAGTAGCAATGGTCTTTGACTTTATAGATCACAGAACATTTCTAGAGTATGTCTTCAGAAATCCAGCTCAACCATGGAAGCAAGACGAACTTGAAAAGATCATAGTCTCTCTCATCTGCACTCTTAGTTATCTGTAGAGTGTCGGAATGTGTCACAGAGACATCAAACCAGCCCATCTCTTCTTGTTCCCTCTGGAGAAATAAAAGTAATTGATTTTGGAGAATCTAAAGGCTACATTAAATAATGACGAAGGAGGGATCCCACAATGGCAACAATCAGAGGAACTCCCCAGTACCTGAGTCCCATTATCTGGAAAAACCATGTCGAAAATCTCGCCATGCTGTCCACGACATCTATAAGAGCGATGTGTTCTAAACTGGCCTAGTGTTCTATTAATTGGCTTCAATGGATTGATTGATTGATAAAATTATTAAATGGTAGTTGAGTTGAGGAGGTCTTTTGAGCGAACTACTCACACTGTCTTCGGAGAGTTGAGAGAGTAGTATTTCCTCCCTTTTCGGTTGGAGCATTTGTCTGTAATTCCATGAAGGATAATTACCACCATATTATCACTGATAGCCTCAGAGCTTTCAAAAAAAAGTCATAAAAAGAAAAGAGAAGATAAAGAAGCGCTCAATGTGTTTCTGACTCTTAAGAGTCTTTAAGAGGTTTAGAAGTATTAGTGAGGAGAGTGAGAAGGAGAGGAGTCTCCAAAAGGTCTGTGAAAGAGTTGACCTTAAAGGGAGAATATTAATTTCTCCTTATTTATCACTCGGCTTTAATGGATGATGTGACAGGCTTAAATCAGAAGACATACGCTCATGATGGGAATAGATACTTAGAACATATAAGTGAGATAATTAGATTGATGTTGAGGTCTGAAGAAACAGAGAGACCTTCGTTTATTGATTTAGCTAAGTTAGTGCTTGTTGTAATTATATTAAATATGAATTTTTCACTGATTTGTTCTTTTAGCTGCATTAGATTAGATCTGTTGATTTTGTGGGGGGATTGTCTCTTTCTCTTGTGTGATGTCGTTGTTCCCTTGTGCATTTACCATGTTATCTCTCATGTACTCTTCTCCGAAATCACTGTCTATTTCTATGGCGTTAGACATGTCCTCCCCAGTGGGTTCAGATTTCTTGGAGTCTTCGACTGTCAATGTTTCATCATCATCTGTGATATCAATGATGGGTATCTCTTCTACTCTGTCTTCTTGTTGTGGGGGGGATTCTTAAATGTCTATCTCCATCTAGTTGTCTTTGTCCTGATTCGAAACCTCAGAGGTGGTTGGAGGTTCGTTCTGGATGATGTCCATTTGTTCCCCTTAGGCTTCATTGTACATTTGATGTTTGTTCTTTTCTACGAATGTGATCAGAGATTATTCTTCCGGGTCGGGATGTTCTGGGGGTTGGTATATATTGCCGATGTCAACGCACTGCTCCAGGTGGTGTAGCTCTCCTAGTGATTTACTTTGTGAGTCCATTAAATTATTTGCGATGTCAAGACGGAATTCAGAGTCCAGATCTGATGTGGGGGTTTTGATTCCTTTCATAAGTTGCTGCATCATCTTCTTGTTGGCTTTTTGGGAGCACAGGGATGAGGGTATATTCGCCATTCCCTTCTTGCTTCTTAGCTCATTGCTTCCAAATTCAATTACTGGCCTCTTCTTCACAAGTCTTTTACCTTGGTTCCATTCCTTTACATCTTGGTCAAATGGGACTATTTCTTTTTTAGTAATATCAAATCTTCCAATGATGTAGGCTGGGGCATTTTCAATGACACTTTGGAATTACTTGATTCGGTCTGGAATTTTGCTGTCGTCTAGTGATAGGAAGTCTTGTTCTCTACCTTCAAAAATGCAGTGTTCTCCAAACTCAATCAGTACCTTCCCTTGATGATATGTGATTGAGCCAATGTATGCGTTTCCGTATGATTGAATGTAAAGGTAGACACCATTAATCCATCCCTTTAGGTGTTTCACATAGTCTATGGCTGGTCTTATGATGTTGTACATCCTTCTCGGTTTCACGTCTGTGTTCACTGCTGGTTAATTGAAGACTGCCTAGTTTAGATCATGGTCCACATAGTGTGTGCTTTCTACTGTTCTGACTTTCAAGAATTTAAATATTCTTGGATTGACTCTTCTTTATTAGATTCCTTTTTCAAATGATGGTGGGTGCCCTTGTCTGAAGATCTTGTACATATTTCCCAGGTTCTCTTCGCACGGTCCTCCATAGTTGAAGTCGAAGATGAAGTCCAGAGTCTTGGCTATGTTCATGACAGTCGCCATTCTTGCTCTGTTCATGAGGCGGTTGATTCTATTTCTGTCATGATCTTCTCTTCTGATAGTGAGGGTAAGGCTTATGCTTGGTTTGATGTGGTATGCCATTCCTGCCAGCATCTGTAGTATCATATCCCATATGTTTGTCTTATGTCTTAGTTCTTCTCCCTTTCTTGTTGGGCAGTGGTTGTCTCTGTATTTAGCAGTACAGCTGAATATTTGTGTTACCTGGTCATGTGGGAGTTTACTCGCCATTCTAGCTGTGAGGTATTGATATTATCTGTATTAGTTCAAAATGTCTGCCATCTGCCAGTTCTGTTGTCCAATGACAGCATCCAGGAACTGTTCTTCAATTGTACTGACTTGTAGGATTGTGTTGTCAGGGTTTAGGATTAGGTTCCTAGGGATGATGACTCTATCTGTTGTGGTGACAAGAGTGCTTTCATATATGACCACTTTCTTTCCAATCTCTGTGCTGCATTCTTTCAGAGTACTCTCATCAAATCCTAGTAGACCTCCTCCTAGTCTCTGTCCTATGATTGCTACTTGATCATGTTGATCCAGTGTGAGTGTGTCATCATCCTCTCTGTCTCCGAATACTTAGTCACCTTTCTGTATGAGTGTGGATTTGATCTGGTCAATGTCCTCGACTCTCACACCATCTGTCTGATGAGTTGCAAGGTATTATTAGATTTGTTCATCTTCCCAAGCACTCTTAGTCATCTCACCTTAGGTCTGGTTCTCTTGTGGAAAGAGTAGCTCTCTCTTCTGTTGGTGTCTGGTTTTCATCTCTTTTTTTTAATTATTATATTTAATCGAATTAACTCTACTTGACTCCTATTTTTGGGATTCTATCTCTAGGTATTATTTTATTTTGCTTGCTTCTCTTATAAGTCTTCGGCTTTGGTTCTCGTTGAGTATAAGTTTGCTTAGTCTTTTGTCAATCTACTTACAAGGCATGTGTTTGTATGTTTCGCACTATTTGTGTCCTTGTATATTGAAATATAGTCCGCAGCTGCATCTAATCGGTTTCTTATTTACATAGATTCTAGGCATTGTGAGTTTCATGACTACCTTCCATTCTGTCATGTGTCTACTTACTATTTTGCTTTTGACTCTTCCAATCCTCTTTTTATCGAGCATCTTTTTCTTATTATCCACTCTATCAGACTGTTCTTGGATGCCGTCTATATTTTGGATCCTCCGTTTCTCTTTTTCTATTCTCACGTAGTTGACTTCGATCGGGTATAATTTCTCGAAGTTTTCACTAGAGATGTTCATCGGCCATCCCATTACTCTCTTGGTAGCAATTCTAGTAGATGTCGTCCATAGTTCTTTGGAAACTAGTTAAGAGTTAATGAGTGAGACTAGTTAGTAATCTATCCAGCTGTTTACATATGTCTCGACCATTATTTTTCTGCCTGCGCTATTCATAGGTATTTGCCATGTGCCCGCACTAATTCTGTTGGTCAGTTTTCTGAGGTTTTATTTGAATGTTTTAACAATATGGGTTTTGGAATAACTGATATCTACTCCGAGGTATCTCAGAGTTCTATGCTTCTGTATTCCTGGGACTGGATCTCTATTTCTGGCATTGGTGATCATCTTGGTTTTGTTTTCCGCTATCTTTAGTCCATGCTTCTCAAGATGCTTCTTGATTCTAGATATTATCGAGGAGAGTTGATGTGGGTCGTTTGTATGGATGATTATGTCATCTGCATAACATAGGATGTTGTCTCGTCTTTCCTCAGCTGTCAGGGCTTCCTGCATTACTCTGTTAATATAAATATTAAATAGAATAGGTGAAAGTACCCCACCCTGTAAGACTCCCTTATTATATTTTATTTCTCCACCAGCTGTCCTCATGTACGTTGCTTCGTAGATCCCTGTGATGATATTTAATATGATCTTCAATTCATTTTCTGTGATGCTTTATTTTTCGAAGCATATTTTGTTGAGTTCTTCTTTCAGGATAGTCATAAGCTGTTGTCTGTTTACATTGTCGAAGGCCTTTTGTATATCAATCGAGCAAATGAAGCCCTATCTATGTTTATATTTGTCTTCTTTGATGAAATTGCATAGCTTTGCCAGGTTATACTGCGTTCCAATCCCTGGACGAAATCCTGTTTAGTATCCATCAATAGTCTCCCATATGGGTTCCTGGATTAGGAGTAGGACAATCTTCTCAAGTATCTTTGTGATAGGGCTGAGTATCTGTATGAGTCTAACCTTGTCGATTGAGGCATTTTGTCTCTCTGTTTTGGATAATGCCATGACTCTCGATGTCTTTAGGTACTTAGGAATTTTTATTTCTCCAAGCAGGATCTGGTACAGAAATTTCTTGATTTTTCCCTTCACCCTTGGGTGCCTGAGGATATCATCCGGAAACACATCTACACTCATTGCCTTCTTTATCCCTATTTGGGCGAACGCTGTGTCTATAGTTTCCTCGATCTTCTCTCTTTCCCCGGGATCTAGTCTTAGTTTAGTCCTCTCTGCGTTAACATCCTGCCCTTCCTCATAGAAGTTGTCCTTAATGTACCTATTCAATCTCTTCATGGTCTCTCCTTCGGAGTAGACTCTGTCCTCATCTTCAAGTTGTCTTAGTATGTTTATCTTCTTCAGCCTTCCGTTTTGGTTGATTGCTCGGTAGACTTTGTCCATCCTCTATTGCTCTATGTCCTCTTACAATTGCTCCCTATATTTGCGGAGGCTATCCCTATCTCTCGCCAGTTGGAATGCCTTCAGCTCCTCTCCTGTAATAGAAGTGTATTCCTTAGGAATGTATCTGTACTTCTCACTCCCAATTGTTATTTTTTGCTTCCTCGCATATTCGGGTAGTACTGACCTGAATGGTTCATAAGGGAAGTTCTTTAGGTCCTTACTCTCAAGATCCATATTCTCTATGGCTTCCTTCACGATGTGCTTTGATGCAGGTTTATAGTAGTATACTTGTGCAATATGTTCTGTTAGGAGTAGGTTACATGATATAGCCCTGTGGTCACTAGTGCCTATTTAGTAAGTCTTTTGAAGTTTATTATTTTCGGAGATGCAGTTAGTTAGGATCATGTCCATGCTTCTTTGTTTTCTTGTGTTTAGTGTCGTTAAGGCTATTTAGCTTCTGACAGCCAGCCTTCTGACTTTCCTTTCATCTGAGTTGAAGTCACCTGCAATGATATAATTGTTTTATTCCATGTGGATGACATCTTTAATTAGTTTAACTATTTCTTTGTTTGTAGGATTGCAGTAGCAGTTGATGATCAATACCTTTTATTTACTCTGGTCATGGTGTGCTTCGCATATCAGTAGTTCTCTGTTTATTTCTAGGAGTTTGGCGATGGTCCAATCTTTCTTTGCAAGTATTGCAAGGCCTTGATACGGTCCTGGTTGTGTCAATATTTGGTTATAGTTTTTATGTATTATTACGTTGGTATTATTCTACCAGGTTTCTTGCAGTGCTACGAATTCCGGATTATTGCTATCTATAAGTGTTCTTAGTGCTGTTAGGTTTTCTTTTTTAGCCACAGATCTAATGTTCCAGCTAATGATGCTGGAGTCTTTCTTTTTCTATTCAGTGGACTTGCTTTGTGTGAGTCTCTCAGGTTGAGACCATGTCCTGTTAATTTCTTTAATATTTTAATTAATTATTCTCCATTTAAATCCATTGTCATTTTGGATGTTGTCAGGAGTTTTGACAAATCACTGGTGCTCTTCTTCGCCTTCCGTGTCCTTGAAGAATACGAGCGAGTATCCCTCCCTTCTGAGCATGTTTCTCATTTCTACGTAGTGATCTTTCAGGATGGTTACTTAGCTGATGTCTCCTTCTGTCTTGTGCTCTTGGACGAAGTCCATGATTGATTGGGAGACTTTCCACTCCGGGCTACCCATTATAGTCAAGGTCTATGATCTTTCTTTGATCTTGTATCTGTATATAGGGGTTTGTCTGGTTTCATTTGCTCCTTGTCTCCTCAACTCCGGGGTTCCCTCTCTTGGTTGTAGATCTCCCTTCTCTTCTTCCATCCTTCTCATAGTTTCTCTTCTTCTGGTCCAATGGCGCTCTTCCTTTTTTGATGTTCTTATTTTAGTCATTTCCTCTTCTAGTATGTGTCTGATTTGGTCTCTGGTCCAGTTACCGTTGCTCTTGGAACCTGCGCGGTTATTTATGTTTTGAATTTCTTTCGATTTATATGGTGTCTCTGGGCTCCGAGGTCGCTTGCATTCATCTTATTCTTTCGTTGCAATTGGCAGGGTAACTGTTTGTTCTTGCATGCGCTCATTGGCCATAGTTCTAGGAACCTACGGTTGTTTGTGGTTCTTATCCAGAGTTAAAGCATTTCCTATATTTAAATCAGGCATGCTGCTTTTAGTTGATGCTTCTTTCTATCCAGGGCCTTTCTCAGCATCGGTAGTCAGAAGTTAATGATTCTGGTTTTGGCTTCCGGCATTGACATGTTACTATCCTGAGTTTGAATGTGTTCTTTGTTTGTTTATATTGCGCTTAGTGAAATGCAACATTTTTAATTTAACTCAAGTTAGTGCTTACTTCAGCTAATAATACGATTGATTCGCCTAAAGGGTAGGGGACTGGTCCAAATGGATCTGCGAGACAAAGGACTGGGAGATAAGAGACAAGAGGATCAAAGGTTAGATCAAGAGGGTATGTCGGGTCACGAGGCATCCCACCAGAAATGAGAGCTACGGGATACAGTCCTCCTGCTCGCTCGATTTTGTCTAGTTTTTAATTGTGAATTGGCCCTCGAGGTCGAAACAATAGACAGCGTGTGAATCTTTGTTTATTCTGCCTACTCCTCCCATTAAGAGGATTTTAGTGGCAGAGATTTTGACTGAGGCGAATCTTCTTAAGGGAGCTGGCATTTAGAGTTCGAGTTGTTCGATCTTGCGTTCTTTGATTTCAAACTTTTCAATTGATGAGAGGGTTCCTTATTCTCTATGATATCCTCCGAATATAAACATTAAGTTGTCAGAGAAAGAGAGAAGGAGAGCATTTGACATTCTTGAATTTATGCTCTTTGTTTCCTAGACTATTGAAGGAATTTAAATTTTGAAGTTTTGTTTTAAAGCAGCAACCCTACACTCTCCTTTATACAAACCGAACACTAATTCTCATATCCTCCAAATGTATACACAATCCCATTATGATAAATAGCTGCAAAGAATGACTTCTCTGAAGGTAGAGATGCTTTGTTATAATATTCTTATTTTTATAATGCAGAGTATTGCTACCTGCTCCTCCAATCAGATAACATGAGTCCTCTTCAGTTGTGAGAACAAGAGTGTAGTGACATTGGAATTCGTATTTGTATTTACCTATTAGTTTCCATCCAGGAGTCGATTCAGCAAGGGTGTTGTCGAGATAGAGGTCTACTTCTGTTTCTGTTTCTGATTTTATTAAATATGGATTTAATTTATCCACTGGTGTTATGACTTGGGGAAACACTATTTCTGCTCGTGTTTTTGTTTGTCTGAAACCTGAGCAGGAGGCTGGGTATGGTACATGGATGAGATATGGGAGGATGTACACACATCGGATATAATCTGAGGTAAGTTTTCACTTTTATCCAACAGATTTTATCCAATATCCTTTTTTGGAATTTTTACAGGCCCAGAATTGAACCTGAGGGATGACAATCCGTTAGACATAATCCGACTAACTATCAATGATTCATCACCCAGAGGTCTACTTAGTCTCGTTCTTCTTTTATACTTTTGATAGGTTTTTCGTTAGCTCTACCGAATACACACCCAATTGATAGGGGCTGTTGAAGGGAGTCTAAGCTCCCAAGACACGTAGATGGGGAACCCAACTTTCAATCTCGACAAGTATCTACTATGGACCCTCTGGAGTCGCCTAGTCTCGGACAGGGATACAGAGGGAGACGAGAGAACGTCCAGAGAGACTGCCTCACTACACCGTCTACAGGAGTACTGAAGGCTAAGTTGAGACAAACGAGGAAACAGACCGTGCCATTGAACCGTGCAGGAAAAGATTCAAATTAAATTCGTGATGAATTCCTTTAACCTTTAACCTTTATACTTTTGATTGATCTCTTGCATGCGATGGATGACTAAGGCAATTCCCGAGTGATGTTCCTCCTTCCATATCTTAGTGCATTCCTCTGTTGAGTTCTATGGGAGTGTCTGAGTCGCTCTCCAGGTCTCTGTATATTTCCTCTACTTATCTGCTTTTAGGTTTAGTTTGGAGGAAGCATTTCAGTGTCTAGCATCTTTGATATTAGTTAGTTTCACCCCCTTTCTAAAAATTTGTTACTTCTCCCATGCTCCTTCTTGTCTAGTGGAATCGTTCAGGGAGTTCGTTGTCCTCCATCATTTCTAATACACTCGCTGTTCCTTTTAGTTAAGGAATTTTATTACTCTTTTGTTGCTCTTTGTGTTTTAGTTCTCCTAGGTGGAATCCAATGTCCTCGGTGCATCTCTCCTGGATCAGTTTAAGAAAGTAGTTTTTCTTTGTCAAATTAAAGATCCATTGGTCTTTGATTCTTTCAAATATTCCTAGTTAGTTTTTATTAGTTGCTTCTATTATCTGTGGGAGGTTCAATATCCTGCGCTTTGAGCTTGATGCTCTCTGTCATCTCTTCTAGTATCCAACCAATATTCTGGATGTTTTGGCCTCTTATCAATCTAGAG
>JAGYYO010000206.1:0-12045 GCA_021441625.1 Diophrys sp. 3 WChen-2021
CTCAATGGTGCAAAGAAACTCAAGACATGTGAAGGCAGACATAATTATTAAATTAATTAATAATCACATATCTGGCCTTCCTTCCAGATTTAAAGGGGTTTAAACACAATACGTATGTGTTAATGAGTAATTCTAATACAGGGACTATGTTTATGTAATTAGAATAGATAGGAAGTAGTGACTGTAAGGGAAGTGGAGGGAAAGTGGAGATTGAGATAGTAAAAGAGGGTTATGAATAGTTAATGATGAGGGAGTATGCAGGGGTGGCGTGGGGGGTTGAGAGAATGGATTATGGGGAAGGGAGTTATTGTAATAATGAAGGAGTTAGGAAGGTTGGTTAATAAAGAATGAGTGTTCCCTTTTTGTAGGGGAAAACTAATAAATAAAATTAAAACAATGCTTAATAATGATGATTAATGGGTCCTGACTCTCAGCAATCATTGTCAGCATTAAGGGAAGCTCGTATTAGTCATCCAGGATCCACCTCCACTAAAACATTTACTCCCTTTAAATACTAGTGTTACAATACATTAGTGTTACGGTACAATTGAGTCATGCAGATTACTAAGGTCCTAGAAGGAGAAAAAGACAAGTTACCAACTATATCTGAATAATGACTCAATGACGGGGACAGTTAAATTCGTTGCTTAATAATTAAATCATCATCACAATCATGATTAATAATTTGGATTCCCATTCAGATTAAATATTACTAATCAACTGAAGGGTTTAACGAGTTGAAATAACACGATTTAGAGAGTAGAGGTATCTATATTACTGATTTCTTTCTTTTTTTATATGTATAATTATCTATTGAATATAGGTTTCATCCAGTTTATAAAAGGAAGCCAGCAAACATTTCTTTTAGGATTTAGGCTACTTCTGAGACCTTGCTTAAGTTCCTGCGGCCACCAATGATTAGTTTTTCTGAGATAAGGCTGAAAGGTAGTTCCAACCCTATTTAAAAGTATTAAACACAGACCCCAGTCACCTGTATGCACCCCACTCTCATGCCATCCCAGAAGTGTCCTTACTACTAATTAAATACATGAGATCTCTCTTTAATACAATACAGATATAATAATATAATAAAGAAACACAATAGAACTAGATGTTAAACTAAATGACGGAAGAAGTAATACCTAAGTAGTAGATCATACTGTAAATACTGACACTGTTCAATATAACATAGATTAAGGAGAAATACTAGAGATTGATATTAGTTAATTCTATAATGATTGTCTGAATACGTTTAATGTATTTTATAGAAGAAGTGACAGAGATACTATTGAATATGAAGTATTAGATTAGGTGAGGAATGTACTTGTTGTTTCAACAGAAGGGAAATCATCTATTATTTCTTTGAAGTTTATATGATTAATTAATTGTTTATTCTTTCATAGACGTCTGAAACAATTAGTATTACTGGAGTAGTAGAATTCAAGCAGGATTATGATGATTATACAAGTGTAGTGTATTCTAAGAATATTGAGATTAGACTGTGCTTTAATTAAAGTATAATGCAGTCTTATCATCACTCCTAGACTCTGATAATCACATCTGCAAATTAAACACTAACAGTTATCCATTATTCTTTAATAATAATGATATTGAGAGCATAGACACAATATAAGGAATAGATTCAGATAAACACATGTGTGTAAGTGGAAGGAAAGGAGACACACTGATCTCCTAGATCATGAATATCAATGGTAAGCCAATTCATAAACTATCAATTGACACGCAAGAGTCTTCAATTAGCATTTAATAACTCATGAAAGAAGAGAAAGCTTTATTGACCATATAGAATAAAGTATTAGAGATACTATCCTTCGACATCCCCTCTGCATCTATAGATTGACACAACCAATACTCTAATCCTAGTGGTTAGTCAAACTACAGTCTTATCGATGTAAAGCAATCCACATCCACCATAGTATTAATCATTGAAGCATTAGAAGTATCAGATTCCCTCTTTAATTCCCTTTCTCTTCATTTAGCCAATAGTAATCAACAAGTATTCATCTAATCAATACTCTAACTATCAATCTATAGATATCTAATGTACATCTCTCAGTATAGATAACCTTCCATTTAAACAAATAACAAAGTGAATTAATATCACTTTCATAGACAAATAGATATTACATCCATCCTCTGTGTCTTTAGCAAGAGTAGTGTTATCTACTGTAAGTGAGGATTCTCTCATTACTATCCATCTGACTACTCCTTCCTCTCTTTCGTCTGTTGATGGTGCTCTTGTGTATTCTCATTCTCTTCCTTCTCTTATGATATCTAATGTGTCACTTATTAAGTCACTTTCTTCAGGGGAGGAATATTCTATATTAAGGGAGGTGTCTGTATCATCTAATGGGTAGATTCATTTGGAAATGAGAATAGATGAGTGGGGGAGTTAATAAGATCTCAAACTGTTAATTAGGTTGCGATTTCACTATTTAATTATTTTAGTTGCAATGTATATATAAGATATTGAGATGGTTCACTAAACACCATCTATGAGAGTATGAAAAGGATCAATATGGATAGTCTCTTTAACTAATGAGAATTCTATTCAACATGATGATTGATAAACTAAACATGAATGGACAATATGGAATAGATAACTACAGATTATTAAGATGCATCTACTCTATAAGTAATCCCATTCTCTGTTCCACAAAAAACTGATAGATATCCAATCTATTAACCTAAATACTGTTGATATAGACTCATCCCTTATCCAAATAGACACATCTCCCACATGTACAAGATAAGCTTCTCTTCCAGGATAGATTCCCCCTGGAGATCTATAGACTCTCTCTTTCCCCTGCCAACTGTCACTATCAAACCAGGAATGACTCCCTCTCCTACATACACTCTGCTAGTATTAAATTGTACAAATCATTTCAAGCGGCATAGGCAAGAATAGCCAAGGGAAATAGTGAGAATCCTGTGAATCTTGTTATTGATGGTGCGGTATCGTATATTATTTTATAAGGGCAATACATTATTGATTAATATGGTAGTTAAAGATAAACCATATGGAAGAGGATGTTATGTAAGTGAAGATAAACATTTTATTATATAGGTTGAGGAAGAAGAGCATCTAAGAAATAACAATTTGAAGAAGACAAAAGAAAACATGGATATTAAAGGTTACACACTTGTGGAGTTGATATAAAAGAGTTTAAGAACTTCTTTAAGTTTGGAGAGTGCTCTGAAGCTTCAAACGAAGAGACTCTTTCCCCTTTTAGGAAGGGTTTGTCGAAGGAAAAGAAAAAGGACAGTCTGACAAAGATAAATCTTAAACTTAGACTTAAGACTTAACTGTAAGCATCCCTATTCATCTCAGCCATCGAATAGCTGCATTTTAAATAATCAAAAGAAGTGTAGTATCAATCCCTGCCCTCTCCACTCTCTCAACCCATCTCTAATCTAAACTGTTCCAATTCTTCTCCCTCAGACACTCGGCCCTATTCAACCATTCTCAATAATCCCCGCCCACTCCTTCCCCCTCGTCTCTCCCATGACACTAGTCCCTTATCCACCCTTCCATTCAATCCCATAGATAACACCAAACTAAGCTCACACTCATTACCCATCGCACTAGTAGACAATCAAAGTAAATGCAATCCTCCCATTATAAATAGTAGTATAAATAAATGCTCACCCATCACTCGCTGACCTATCTCCTGTTAATTGCTATGTTGGCCTATCTATCATTACCCCATTATTAAGATGAAGAGAATAACACACCCATTGTCTCTCTTGATTCAATTACTCGAATCCTTCTCTTACATACTCTGGATCTTCCATGGATTGGACTTCACCTCCCTCCTCTGGCACATTTACTCTCACTTTCTCTACTTCTGATTCCTATTCTAATGGATCTGCGTCTACTTTTACTAAGAATATTATTGTGTATACTAATGTGTAATGGAAAATTAGATATCTCTGTGATGGAATTGCAGAGAGAGGTTATAGGTATGATTAATAAGATAATGGTGATAGAAGGAAGGGAGGGGAATGAAGATGTAGAGTATTAGGAAAGGCGAGGGGTGATAAGGGGACGGAGGATAGTGATGGGGATGGTACTATTGATAAATAGGGATTGATGTTGAGAGGGAGGAGTTGAAGAAGAGAACTGGTCTTTTCTTAGAGACTTAACTCTGGATCCGTGACTTCTGAAGATTCAACCATAGAGTTTTTGAAATCAATTAGATTGGCTTTTATGTATTATAATTTAGCTCACTACTAGTGCAGTTATATTGGAGAGACTATGATTATACAAGGAAGAGATAATTGTGGCGAGTATAGTTTAATATTGTACTGGTAGGGATTGCTGCACCAGTAGTTAATGTCAAAAATCAAGTCAGTGATTATGTACCTGGCAGTGTTAATCTAAACTTCCCCAAAGACGATATATGTTCTGATCCCTAGGGTGAAACAGTCTCCCTCTCTCTAGATAGTTGGTCACCTACAGGTATTCTCTCTTTCTCTTATGATGGAGAAACCATCACCGCCAATCCCGCATTGACAAGTAATAGTTAAGCCATGACCTACTATCTCTAATCCACATGTTCTGACTCATAAAAAGTCCCTCCATTCACCCAGTCATTACAAGTACCCTCATAACCCAGAATCCTCCCAATTCACTTTCCAAATAGGTAATGATTCCTCTCTCCACCTCTCTTCCTTCTTGATCAACCCTGAGACCCCCTCTCATTCTGAAGGGAGGTACAAGTGATCCAATGCATGCTATGTCATATTCATTTATAATATAAACTAAGGATGATTTAAATACAGTGGAATGGTACTTTGATATAGAAGTGAAAGGGTGTTATTTTAGATGAAGGGATTGATATGGGAGTGATGTGGATGAGTGTTTTAATCAATGTTTGTTGTTTAATTACTTCTGTTGGGGAATGTGGATTCAAGGATCTAAAGGGAAAGGGGTAGAGATTAGACTTATTGTGAGAGTAAATCATAGATATTGATTTATCCTCTTTCCTTTTAAATGGAGATAATTAATTCAGTGTGTCTGGGAGTTGAAATCAAGACTCTTTTAATTCTTTCAGAATATAATAGTTCATGAGAGTAGTCAGGATTGATATTCACATGCAATAAGAAGATTTAATGATTAAGAAGCGATGAAACCTATCAATCACGAAATCTAAAGAGTAATCACACGAATTAGATGAGAGATAAGTAATATAATTAAATTCATAAAATCTAAGTGGACGATTGTAAAGGCCTGGTCAAGAGTATTCGTATTCCAAATGTTACAAGAATCGGGCATAATATAAGTGAATAGTAATTATTACTTTATATTAGGTTTATTCTTTGTAAGGTGACATACTTTAGTATAATGGACAGTCTTGGATTTCTGATACTTAATTGTTAGAATAAACCTCTAAGAGAATGGCAGACAAGATAACATCGTACTATTGAACATTGCAAACACATTAATCAATAATTAATAAAGGAATAAGGGTAATTAATCAATTCCGATACTAAGTCTGACTCCATTGTTGACTCCTGTCAAATCAAGGAGATCAGAGACAAGGAAGAGATAAAGTAAGTTAATGATTAAATTAAAGTATAGAGTGGATGAATTAAAAATTGAGTTTTGTACGCTACGGTAACGGAAAAAAGTAAAACAGGGGCACACCATGCTTATGCTGGTCCCTTTATATGTTCAACCATTACATTTCGTCCTTAGGCGCCAGCCAACCTGAGATTGCAGGTTGGAAGAAGAATCTCAGGTGGCGAAGGATCAATTCTCACTTTTGCTCTGTTTTTTGCTCCCCTATGTCTGCCTCAATCCCTTTCACCCTTTCTGCCTGGAAGGGAGGATGGTGGCTCCGCATCCAGTGCAGGGGCACTTGGGATTAGGGAGGACTGTATTGTGAGGAGGAGGCATGGCTACTTACCTTCACGATGCACATGTGTGCTTCTCGTGTTTGTTCTTTGTTGTAAAATTTCATATTTTATTTAGTTTATTACCTTTAATACGAATTGATTGACTTCATTTCTTATTTCTTGATTGCTTGCATTTCTTAGTTACTCAATAGCAAACTTAAGTTGAAGGTTAATGAATATCTAGTCTAATTCTTAAAGTCCCTTTTGATGTAAGGTGATAAATCATTTAAGTTTGATCAGATTAATTCTGCCAGGATTGTCCCCCTTCAGAAATCTGTCGGAAAAGTCCTTCCAGATAAAATCTGACAGACTAAAGACTCCCTCCCCTCCTGTAACATATCCTCCCCAGCCTTCTGCCCAAGGCTGCACCCCTCCCAAAAAGGCATCGGCAGAGTACTTAATCTTGCCTTCCATAGGATGAAACCTGTGGTTTCTAATCTCAGTTGTAAGTATATCTCTCACACGTTATAAAGCTCACTTAGTTTTAAGATTCGATTAGCATTACTAAAGAATGAAAATCAATAGATGACTTTTAAATTTAAATGGAAAGCAAATATGTACACTGAACAAGGGATCCTCTAAAGCTAGTCTGGACTTGTGTATTAAAGGAATGCAGTGAAAGATTCGTTTGGAGTTCCAATAACAACAAATTCCAACACAGTAGCAGGTATCATCAATGAATTCTTTACCAAGATAAATAAAATGAATTTCAGATAGAAGAGGGAGTCTGCGGATTGCCCTTTCTTATCTTTCATTTTGAATAAGGTTCCGATGGAGTCAAAAGTATAGGTTGAAGGTTCAATCATTCCTTTGTATTTGTATCTGGAATAGAAGAATATTGCTATGTAATGTTATTGAATGAAAAGACTAGAGGTGATAATAAAGTTAATTATCTATTTAATCAAATTGATTTCGAAGAACACACCACTAGCATTGCTAGGTCCAAGATTAATGAAAGAGAGAGAAATCAATAGATAATATCAGGCCTTCTTAAAGAAATATCAATTAGGAGTATTGATAGTTAACTAACAACCACTGAATCTAATTAATGAAAAGCTTAATGAGATATTAAGCATATATTAGAAATTGAAGACTTTATATTGCTTTAAACAACTCTAAGCAACTATTGCCAAAGACAACAAAAGCAAATCTATCTGTAAGTGATAGATTCGAAATAGGAGATTCATAATCACTGTATGATGCAAATCTAAACATAGTACAGAATACATCATCATTCTCGAAGTATAGTGAATCTAGTTTCCTGTTTTAATATAACCAGACAAGATAATCAGATGAAGAAGATAAGACTGAGTCATAACCTCTAACACCTTCATCAAGAAATTATGGTCTTAAGAGAATCATCAAAGTTTTATAATAGATGGAACTAGAGAAGGAGGTGTCCGTTATTGTTTCACTTAGGGATACAACAAGGTTCTATGAATTTGAAAAGAAAGATAAGTTTCGTTCTTTTACTATTCCAAGTATGTATAGAAATGAATTCATAAACTAATGCAAGCAAGGATTAAACATAAAATCCACTTATACTACGTACTAACAGGTGGTCTGTCTTCCAATGAAACTGACAAGATAAACATCAATAAAGCCAAATGCAAAATGTATAAGCCAAAATCCAAAGCTAGGTTAAAATAAATATTATTAGAATGAATAAATAGAATCAATCAACTTTAAGAAAAGATGCCTCATCCTGTATGGATCATAAACAGCTCATGCTTAAGAAGTAGCTAAAGATCTAGGATATGAATTATATCTAGAATAATTCATTCAAAAGTAAAGACTTTTGATTTAATAATTGGATTCTGATCTCTCGACGATGCCCCAATTAAGGAACATTCAAATTAAAATTATTATTTTTTGAAACCTTGGTTTAATCCTTATGTTCAGAAAATATACGAGAAGTTACCTGAATAGAAGAAAGAAGAAAATAAATTGCTACTATGTTAGAACTATTATTTATTTTTTTCACATGCATAATCAATCAAGATCTTCAGTAAATCTTGTTACTTAGTCATATAAATTATTTTTTGATGTATTATTCATTGTTCTGGCACTCTTTAGTGTTTGCAATAACCTTTCTTTCTGTATCCAATTATCTAATAACTAATATCCATCCATTCTTGGCAAATTAATATCAGTATATATTACTTATATTTAAGGATGATTATGTAACTATTATAATGCTTCTTCTTTAATCAAAGCTGAATATACAGTATCTTTCTTAGATATAGTTTAGAGTTTAAATTACAACATTGAGTTAATGAATTATCATCCACATCAAGGAATTAGTTGCTAAGAGTCTTTACAAATATTCGAGGAAGGACAGTGACAGACTAGATTGTGTTGAAATTATCTTTCAAAACCTGAGTTAATTAAATATAATTGTCACCTTATTCATTTATTTTATAAGAGAGATCACTCATTTTCTAGAAGGCTTCTTAATTACGATATTCAGAATCTTAAATAGTGAATGCGTTCTGAGATCCTTTGTTGATTTAACTTTGGATTGAAATCTCTCCTCCTATCTGCTCAATTATTGATTTAGTAATATATATTCCCAACTCTACTCCTTTATGATTAATTTTATTATCATCTTTTAACTTCGCATATACATTAAACATCTTAGGAATTTATCCAGTCATTGTAAATTTAAAATTGATTGAAAATTTATTGACATCAATGACTCCAAGCAACTTAACACATTCTTCAAGCAATCGATAAAGATAGTATTCTTACTTTTAAAACGAAGAGTGTTGTCAAGCTACCCATAATCTAAATGTCATTTCCCAGGCACAACAGTTGATGACATGAAGCTAATAAGATCTTAAACTATTCTCTCGTGGCATGTAATATTGTCTTTGATTAATTATCCATGTGTTCTTTCATGGCTTTAATATAATCCTCTTTGCCCTGCATGACCATTATTATCTGTTTCTGACTTCTGAGAGTTATCTCATTCAGATTGACTGTCTTCATCAATATAGATGTCAGAAGACCACTCAGAGAGATCAGTAATTTAACCAATATCTCCTTTACATTATTATTTAATAAATCGAATGCTTTGTTTGTAAAGTTTGGGTCCAGACTCTTGTTATTGCAGATAGCTACTGCTATTGGCAGTTTCTCTAAAAATAGAGTGTTTCTCCATTGGATAAGAAGACTTCTCGCTAATCATTTTCAACTATGTAAAAATAAATAAAATGAATAAATTAATATAACAAATGGTTACTTCTTTGGGGCATCTAATCCTAGCTCTCTTAAAGGCAGTGAATACCCACTTGTTGACAACAGCAGCTGGGATCAATCCGCCTTTCCTCAGACTCGCTTTTAAAGAGAGCTCTTGGCTCTGAGTATTACTCGCTCTCAGGGGAGCCTTGGGGACTGTTAAACCGCAGTGTCTGATCGGATGTTTCGTTATTTTTGACTGGTGGTGGTAACTGACTTTTTCTTCTAAGAAAATCTTCCAGAGGGACCAGAAAGCTTCAGAAAATAGAGCTTGTAGTAAAATAAAGTATCCCATTGCCACAATATGGCCAGTAGTGTGAACAGTCAGAAGGAGATTCAGTTTAGTTTCAAGAAGATGCTTCTCGAATCCTTTTTTGATCCAAGAGCGTTGCTTCACTTTCCTCAGATCCAGAGTTGTTTCGTCTAAGTTCACAATAACTTTTTAGTTGGATACAGCTTCTAAGAGTACGCCTGCTGCATACTTCTGCTTATCTGATCCAAAGATCCAATCTTAGATAAGTAGAGGACTGCTTTTTATTGCACTGCACTCAACCTCTTTGCTTTGCTTTTTTTCTCTCCTTTATAACAGCTTGTAATTCAACATTAGTAATCTGATATGGGATCGTTGGATCATTTAGACTTAGATTACCCACACTATAATCCAATTCCTTAACTTCTTCTGACAAGTATGGTGATTGATGACTACTCGTAAATCACTTAATAAACGAGCTTCTTTGTGATGATGATGGCTTCTCTTACTGTAAAAGGGAAGGACTCTACAGGAGAGGGGTAGTCAGCTCCTCTCGTGGCTAAGTCTCACTTGAGCATTCCCAGACTTGAGAGCTCCTCAGAACTCTCCCATCACATTAGAACCAGACTTCTGACAATCCCCATGCTAGAAGAAAGCTCTCAGAGACTAGAGTTACAGCGAAAGTTTCGTTCACTCTGAGTTCACAGAAATCTACATATGTGATTCAAGTTATCGAATGCTTGCGGTTGAGTAAGTTTACATGCTATTGAGAGCGCTGCAAGGCCTAGGAAGAGCACTCAAGAGCTCTTTCTACAGGGTAAGGGCAAGAGAACGTCGCTTAAGTAGGAGCCTGCTTCTCTCTGAGTAAAAAAGTCCAAATTACCAAAGAAAACGAAAAATTCGTTTTTTTAGCGAAAAATTCGTTTTTAGCTCACAAGTCTCATAGTTATCTTCTTTCAGCTACTGCTGTAGCTCCTGACAGCCCTGCTCTTCACCCAAGATAGTAATCCTCTGTTCCTTACTTCCTGAAGGGTTAGGAGAAGGAAACTTACCAATGAGGAATTGTCTCTTTTCCATAGATCTGAAAATTAAAATAGCGGACTTGAAGTTTCACATAACTTTGTTGAATTTTCAACTGGAAATTTCGTCTCTGGGATATGTTTAGAAATCTTTAATGACTTCTTTAAATTTACTTATAGTATTTATATATAAATGATTAGAGAAATCTAATATGTTCAGTTTTAATTTTAGATATTAGGAAAGTAGTCTAAAATAATTCCACTTAGTGATATACTCATTGTGATCTAAGTTAATCATTGAGAAATGGGTGACTTTGCTAATGAAATCTTGCTTTACGAACCTCATTGGATTAGTGACTGCATCAAGTAAGAGCATCTGTGCATTAATCATTACTAAAAGACATTTCATTAGAGTGTGGAACCTCACTGAAAAACTAATATTACTTAGGGGGAACTTCAGGCATTTAAGAACGTCCTAATTGATTCAGGGAGAGCTTCTGTAGGAAGAGAAAGAGGATCTATCGATGTTATTTAATTATTCATTGAAGCAATCGATGTATCTCTAAGATCCCTAGGCAATCCCCTTAAGAGAGACTGATCTTCAAATCAAGAAGCAGATAAAAGATCAGGGGGTGCTAGTATTGTCTTACTTGCTCAGACAGATCCCAAGTTGCAAGAGAGTTTATCTTCAGCACAGATGGGAAGAGCAGCGACAATAAGAGATCTTTGTCTGTTTAATGAAATTGGAAAGAGTAATATCTCATTTCTAAAAGAAGCAATTAATAAGATTTATTAAAGAAGTCCAATGAAAGTCTTTTTGATCCTCAAGATCGATCCTGGGGAGAACAAGTCATCTGATGCGATCCATACAAGGTATAAATTACTTGACTCCTCAACTCACAACAATAGTATCAGCAATATCATATCTGATAAGAGATCTTAGATTAATTAATAGGAGATATATAATTAATGGAAGGTCCTAAAGCAGAAAATCTCTCAAGTTAACATTTTCCATCAAGAGAGTAGGTAATGATGTTGTTCCTCCATCTGACTGTTCTTGTTCTTTGGGATTCATGACAGAAGATGAAAGAGATATTGGATGAAAGTAAGAAAATCCAATAAGCAATGCGATTAGTATTTATGTAGACTTTACTTGTCTTTAGAGGGAAGAATGTGATTCAATTAATTTGAGAGAGATCCTGAAAGAGTAATCAAAAAGATGAGAAGAGAGCATGTTGACAGAAGATCTAAAGGTCACGTTTAAAGTGAGGCACACCCTTTGTCTCAGAGTGTACCCCAGAACGCCAAGAACTCAAAACTACTAAACACCAAGAAAAGAATCTCAAATTCACAAAGAGAAACTAAGCAAGCAAGAGAAAGACATCTTGAGATTAGTAATCATTTCATTATTAATACCTTAATTAACAATCTTTAATTGCTATGTATTAATGGGCATCTGGGGGTTTTGGGGTTTTGGGGTTTTGGGGTTTTGGGGTTTTGGGGTTTTGGGGTTTTGGGGTAATAGCTAATAGTCCAAACAATAAAACCTAATTCATAGAATGTATCCATCCTCATGTCATTGAAGTCTTTTTAGGTAATAAAAACGAAATAAGC
>JAGYYO010000207.1:0-11998 GCA_021441625.1 Diophrys sp. 3 WChen-2021
GTAACTGTAGTAACTTGGATGAGGATGCATAAATCTAACGAAGGGCCTCTCTTGTTGAGGATTAATAACAATGTCAGTCAGACATAGATTCGACATCTTGGGTATGCCAGAAAGAAAACTAGTCTGAAGCATAATTAAGTTCACACGGAAAGGTGTTTAGCAAACTCAATCATAAGGAGAGAGTGATGCTGAATTAAAGCTTCTTCATTGCAAATAAAAGTCAAAACATCGTTTATCAATCGACACATTATATTTATTTAATGTAGGCTGGCAAATGCCCTATAGTTTAATTGAGGTCTGGTTGGGAAGGTGAACCGCGAGAAAACCCTCCGAAGTGACTGAGGGGGAAGGAAGAACCTTCCTAACTTTATTCCCTTCTTCAAGATATTACCAAAAGATCCTAAATAGAGTGAGGTTTTAATATTCTGAAGGAAATAATATCTCCTTTACATCATATGTCAATAAATTTACATTCCAAAGTTGAAATAAAACTTCCCAGCATTGAATTCCACATGAAAGTTATTAAAATAACAGTTTATTAAAAGAAACAAACTATTTATGAAATAGAAGTAGAGTAGAATCGATAATCAGCTCCTATTTTAATGGCATCATATCTTACTGCACTGATGGAAATTGAGAGTTGATTACATTTATTTGAACTAACCAACTTCATTCTGGTCGACTGTTTATAAATTTTGTTGCTTTTTCCAACAAATCTTTTAATTCTTCACTTGTGAGATTTTTCCTTTGTTCCCCAACATGTTTCTTTATGTGTAAATGTTGATAAGTAATTAAGCATCCATTTTTATCTGGTAGTTTAGATTATATGACTATGATGTTTCTTTTTGCTTTCACACAATTCTCCAAGATAATGATGTTTGGAAATGGCTTGAGCTTCATCTTCTCATAAATCAATCAACACTCTCTTTATCCAAGAGTACTCTAGAGATAATCGAGCCCAGGGACAAAGAACCTAGACAAATTCTACTTGTTAATCTTTTCAATCTAGAGGACTAAATTTAAATCTATATTAAATATCGATCTATGTCTAGAAAAGACACATCTACTATCACAAGACAGTCGATGGAATCAAATAGAAGCTCACAGATAGATCAACTAGTCCTAAACATTTTAGATGCCAATATGAGAGAATAAGGGTTCTAAAGTCAATCAAAAACCATATTTAAATTCAAAGCCAAATTTAAAATGAAAGAAGACTCTTCCCAAATCCATCCTCAAGATCTAACCTAGAACATGTTTTTTAAATGAAGTTTCTTAATATAAGACTGTCTCCTTACACTGTATACTTGCATCTTCCTCTTGAAATCCCTCTCGATACAACAATCCTCAATGTATATAGTAAGATTTAATAGAAGGGAAGGAGTATTATCACGATGAACACTCGCTACAAGTACCTGTTGAGAGCTATGTTAAAGGAAGGCTTTGTGTTATTACATGGGATGCATGTGTGGATGGAAAGGGAGGGACTGATGTTTGAGGTTGTGCATCACTACACATTCACTTCAGAATTATTGGAGAGAAAGAGAGATTAGACATAAAATAAGATGAAAGAACAATTAATCTTAAATCAAGTGTCTCTGATATAAGTTCAATTAAATAGTTGATAAAGAATTTAATCTACTTTCACCATCACTCTTTAAACTGAAATTACATCCTATTTTTATGTACAAATTGACAAAATTATATTTCTAAAGTTTAGGTCGAGTGAGTGATACACTTAGACTTATGCGAACTATAGAGGTTTGAATTAATCTCTTATTATAAATGGTTGGATTATCCTGCAAATATTGTTCTACTCAGTATTCTTACTTACTTACTTCCTTGTTAGAATTTCCATGTCGTTTGAATTTAATACTTAAATAGAACTAAATATATTGTCAACTACTAAACTAGAATATGATTATGCATTGATTGATCGTGTTCTAAATTGAATTTGATGAAGTCTGGCCCTTTAACATAACGAGAATACAATAAGACCTCTAAGGAAGGTTATCTATCTAAGGCTCTACTTCTACATCACATTCTACATATAGCTGGCAGAGAAAGAAGACATGGGGAGTGCCATTGAAAGTCCCCTTCAAGAAGGCATTGTCACTAAGAATAGTTAGTAACCATGGGTCAATAAAATTGCCTCCGGGTACATTAAGCAGAGGGATTTCATGAACTAGAATCTTAATATAGCTTTACTCTTAATATTTCATCTTCTCCTTTCATCAGCTCCTTTTCAATCCACACTTTCTGTTTCTGTGTCGACTCTCTAATCATTCTAAATTTTAATTAAAGAAGGTCAAGTTAATCTTGTAGAGAGTCTTTCAACTCCTACGGACCTTTCGAGTCATGTGGGGTTAGGAGTGGGGAACCGGGAGAGGTTTTTACCTGGGATGCCCGCCAGGACGGGTTCGTTCAAGTTTGTGCCAATGCCAGGGATTTGGATCGAACCAGGTTTTCACTGTTCATGACTAGGTAGTGGCCAGAAACATATACTGAAGACAAGAAACTATATGGGAAAGAGAGATTGCTTATTCAAATACATCAAAGTTGATGGCAGAACATTATCCAGGAGAAAGACAATGGAAGCAGTGGAGAGATACTTAAGGTATATCTTCAAGACTCAGGGGAAGACATTCAATGAGAAATGATTTCAAGTGAAGGTCGGTCAAGAAGCCAGTTAAGCAATTGGTGGAGCAGTTGATGTTGTTCTCGTGGCAATATGCAAGAATAAAGCCATGGGAGTTGACTGCCTCCCTGGATAGCTGCTAGGAAATGGCTCAATTTAGTTGATAAAGAAACTATTCACTGGTCAGAAGAAAATACCGAAGTATCTTAAGACGGTCAGACTGGTCATCCTCTCCAAAGATGGGAGTGAAGCCTTAAGGATGGACTAGACTCGCTTCATAGCAGCCCTCAGTCCCATAACGAAAGTCATTGAGAAGACTATAACACTTATAGAAAAGGAACAAACCGGGTTTAAACCATTCCTAGGAAGATAGGTGAATCTAATATGGATGTTAGAAGAACTAAACAAATAGGATGCATCAGAAGGAGTGTACCAGAATCGAAGCACTCCAACATTCTTTGACAAAGGATATGGTAATCTCCTAGAGTAGATGGTCAGGAAGTAAGAGAGGAATACTAGGAAATTGACGAAGGATACAAAATGAACCAAGATGAAGAAGAGCAATGAGAAGGAGATACAAGAAAGGGGCGTTCCACCTTGATAGGACTAGATTGATGATTCTTTTAAACTTTAATTAAATATATCTTATTCTCTCAGTCCGCTAATTGTTGAGAATGCTGATTGAGTCTAATTGTTGAAAAACGCTCTATAAGAAATCCTTAATTTCACCATATTCCCCTATTGATATCTCAATTGTAAAATACCAAACTAAGTAGTTAATATCTCATTCAATAAATTTCTAACCTCTTCTTAATCTCCCTCCATTTCTTCTCCTCCCCCTCTCTCTCAATCCCCTCCTCTTCATAATCCTTCTCAAGACCCGCTAATTCACCTCTTTCCTCTAAACATTCTCCTTCCTCGATCCCATCTCCGCCATACCAATGAACCAAATCTCTCATAGACGAGATTAAATTCATAATCAATTCAAGATCAGACCTTATCGATGTTAGTTGAGTTGGAGATCATGTAGCTGTCTCCCATAATCTAGATCCCTTCCTGAGATAATAGATGATGATTAATAGTTAATACAGATCTAGAATTCTTATATGCTCCAGTCAATGAATTAGATGGTTCACTTGGTCTTGATGTTGATAATGGAACGGTTAATTTCCTTGGGGATAATGTCTCCTCTGTGTATGAGACAGCTAGACATGTGCTTTCTATGTATTGGGATGTGTTTGGGTATTATGTTAGAGGGTTAGAATGATGAATTGGCTATGTTAGCAATAGAGAGGTGATCGGGAGAGGGGTTTCAATTGAGATGAGGGGATGGGGATAATGAGTAGTGGGTTCGAGGATATGGGATTAAGGGAGTCTGGGATTTAGGTACTTCTAGGTTAAGGGGACAGTAGAATATGAGAGTGGCTGTTAAGGATGAGATAAGTCTGTTTAAGTTAGTGTAAGTGGGTAGATCAACAGATATGTTCTTATGGAGAGGATGTTATCTAATATTTATAAGCAAAGAGATAGCTGATTCGAATAAAAGGATCCTTAGATATGAAATTGAATGGATGGGTTATTAAAAATCAGAAATCTTATCTCTCATTGCTCTCGCAACTCTGTCTAGCATACTTTCACATTGAGGGAAAGGATGGCTTGCCATTCTTTTCATGGAGGGTGGATACTCATATATAGGTTTATTTACCTATGCATGATAATCATCAATGCAATATGGTATGTCTAACATGGAGCCATATGTTCGTGATGAACCCTCAAAGATTAAGCCAATGATCTGGCTCATGAGTGGCCTGCACATAGAGAAGTGCTAATGAGATCCAAGTGGATCAGATGGAGAAGTGAGGTCAGGGGATGTTAGTAAAAATGAAATTAAGATCTTGTTCCGTTTCTATCAAATCCTACCTCCTTAATCTTCTAAATCCCTTCTACACCAATCAAACCACTCCTGCTTCAATTATAATAGCTTATCCATGCATCTCTCTCTCCTAATCAGTATCTGAGTGTCCACTTCCTTGATCCACGTATTAGTTGCCTAGTCAGTCTACTAATTAACAGACTAATAAAGTTAATACCACTAATTCCATTCCCTATCTATTTAATATCCGTATTTAGTAAAGTCTTCAACACAACACTGACCTATCTTTAACCATTATATATAATATAGATTAGTCTTTATAAGTCTTCCCACAGTTATCATTATTAACTACGTCTAAGCATTAATCGCATGTTTAACATCCAGCCATTCAATCATTAGATGAATAAGTTCCTAATTCTTAATAAATAGTTTATTTATTCAATAGTGGCAGATGGGGGAGTGTTAGTGTTGTATATGTTACTAATGATATCAGTTAACTTATCATCTTAAGAGAATCTAGGGATTAATAATACTACTTCATCTATATTGGGAATTATATTCATAATGTATTGTTATCTATTTGAAGAATTGGGTGAGATTGGAGGATGTCTGAGAGAGAGGGGGAGTGATGTAAGTGGGAGTTATGAAGAGGTTATTGGGGAATAGAAGACTGGTGGGGTCAATGTTGGTGGCAGGCATGATACTGGGAAGTAGAAGTACAGGGATAAGATTAGGTCGTTTGGATAAGAAGCATACTTGGCTGAGCAATCTCTTGCTTCTATTTTATATAACTGACTTATTCCTTAATCGAAGAAATCATTTAAATATTCAAACTGAGACTACTTTAATTTATCTCGTAATTTACTATGTTTGACTTTTATGGATCTATCTTCAATAGTGGTTTTATTTACCTCTATAAACAATGATAAGATAGGTTGTTTATGTGGCAATGGGAAATAAAGAGCACTACAGCAAAGCACTTGCTAAATAGAGTGATGAACAGTATTAAAACTAATTCCTTGATACCTAATGGTGACTAATTCTCTGAGTATTTATAAAGCCTTTCAAAATCCGATTTTCTTCTTAAATCAGGATAGAGATTTAATATAGATTGATCTCTGAGATAGATCTTTAAAATGAGAAACTTAAATCACTTGGAGAGATTAATCAGAGTCTCCTTAATTCTCCTTGAGCATCACTGCCCCCTTATCCCCTTTCCACGAATTACCAAACCCACCAAATCAATAAACCCTTCAAACTACTCTTCTTCCCCTTCTCTTCCTCCTCAGACTATCTCTACGATACTCTCCCTGCCTCCTTTATCTTCCACAACTACAACTCATTCATCTCCCCATCATTCATCATACTCATATACATTTCCTTAAGGGGAGTCTATAAAGAATGTAAAGATTAAACATTATAAATGTCCTCTTTTTAATTGAGTGATCTTTTCTTTCCAGTTACGGAAGAATCTTTAGTAGAGTTCAGAGGTCCTAGTACTTCTTCTCTTTTCTTTGCTCCCATTGAGCAACACACATCAACTCTACCTCCACAAAGGTTTGGACTTAACTTTGTCTGAGTGTCTTAGGTTGTGCGAGTGTGTTGTAGTGTTGGTGCAGATGATAGAGAGAAAGTGCTTTAAAATGGTAGTTCAACTACAGATATGTCAGTGACTGGACATTATATTAATTCTATTTAACATGGGGGGTGAGATATTGATTAATATATTATATGGGGGAGTAATGAGGGTATGGAGACAGAGAATGGTACTAAGGGAGCAGATGGAAAGGAGTAGAAGAGGAATAGATTCCATTCTCTTGAATCCATTTTCAGTCTTTACTCTTTCTATTCATGTGATGATGAAGGTGAGGGGGCAACTTAATTAAGAAATGAATCAAAACTAATGTCTATCTCACTGAGATAGGTCTTGGGAGGTTTTACTTTCTTTCAGAGATTAAGGATTGCAGGAGATTTGGATCTTAATTACATGAATTATGTATTTCCATTGTAATGTATTATTATATATTAGTGTAGGGTGTTAAGTTTAGAACAGTATCCTTACTGATCCTTTGTATTGCTATCTCACATTCATAGTATTTACACTGTCAAATCATTGGAGCCTTAGAGATCTTTCATGAGATACCATTGCTAATAGTAGAGTCTTAAAGTTTGGATATTCCTTATCGCCTTACCTGATACTTAGAACCTATGTATGTAGATAAGGGGTGTCTTAGGATAAGCCCTATCTTAACTGTTTAAGAGTAAGAGAGTTATACATGAAAACCCCTAGTGTTTCAAATAACTGATTTTCAGTGTTACCCATTCTTATCTAATATTAATTAATCCTTCATTATGAAATAAGTAAACCCCGACCTCCCTTCAGCTAATACTACATATCCTCTTTCATTGCTCTAAACATATCCTCACCTTCCCTTTCCCACCTCTACATTCTCTATTCCTCATCTTCCCATTCCTTCTCATTTCTCCCTCCTCAACAGTTTTCTCCATTAAAGCTATTCTATCTCTTACGCTGTCTCTCCCACTCTCCATTCCTTCTCTAACAATCACTCTTCATAAATATGATTAATCATTACCTATTTATACTTACTAATCTAATTAGGAGATCTATGTTTGAAGTGGTTACATAGGACAATCAAACTAACATATACAAGCATACTCTGTATTCTATAGATTGCTAATCAGTAGAGGTCGATTGATAGGTATCTGTCTTTGAGGGATGTGCTTATCTCTTCTATTGCGATGGCTACATCGTTGTTTGGATGGTTAGTGCATGCGTTAACAGTTTAATCGATGGGGTTTACTTGGTTGAGGATGGGGTTTATTACTTGGATTAGAGAGAGGTGGGGGAAGTTGGGTTTATTTTAGATTGCGAAGGGAGGGGGAGACGGGGGTTTGGGAAATAGGTAGTGCGAAAAATTGGGAATGGGGGTGAAGATATTTAGATGGGATTGAGAGTTCGAAAAGTTAGTTAACATGTTTCTATTTCTCAATAAATCATTATCTTTCTCCATTATTGGCCAACCATTGAAAGAATTGTCTCTATTCTATTTCTGAAATGATATGGATCAATAAAGGTGCACTCTATTCTATGTCCCTTGACTACTCTCTTAACAATAAAGTAATAGAAGAAGATACAACAACATAGGAGATGCAGACATTCAAGAGGTACTCAGTGAATACAAAAGTCGTTTGAGGACTTTATTATTCACTCACCTTAGCACACTGAGAATATCCAAGAACTTTAGGAATAAAGATTTAATGAATGCAAGAGAGGGAACTTTCTTTGCCAAATGGAATCAAAGCTGACTTTAAGTGCTTCACCATTCTTCTTTGGGGTTTTGTTGTACATCAGTGAAGAGGGGAGGAGTTTCTTTGATTGCCTGGATGAAAAGCATCTGGAGGATAACATGGACTACCTTCTTGCACATCATCCAAGGTTCTACCAGTATTTATCCCAAAGATTATTAGAATAGTCTTTATCCTTAACTAAATATCCAAGTAATACACCCCTTAATGAAGTCCTTATCCTCCCTCTCAATCCCAGTTAGTATTGCAAAGAGCAAGGCACGTAAGTGAATTGCGAATAACACTGCTCATTGTAATTTATGACAGAGAATGTTGCACACAGGTGTTTTCTTGAACTTTACTCTAGAAGACTCAAAGTTAGTGACATATAAGATGCAATAAAAGACACTAAGACAATGAGAGAATCACATCCTTCCACTAAAACATATAAGACTTTCTGCTTGTCACTTTCAAATGATTTCTCATCCTGTTTCTCCACAAGTCCATAGTTTGAAGATGTCTAAAAGATTTAGTTTCTCCCTGAGAAACTTTGACTTAATATTTATTGTAACTCATTAAACAAGTAGTTGATCATAACTCTTGTTCAAGTATCTCTGCTTCTGGCATTTTGACTTCTTCTTCAACGACCGAATGATGAAAGCTTACCACTTAACTCTGTATTTGTACGTGCATTTCCATTTGCAATTCTTCATAACGTTGCTTAGCTCTATTGTACTAGTCTACCAGAGGCTAGAGGTAGGAGGCTTTCTTCTAAAGTCTTCTTTGCTTTCTTTCCGCTTCTATTCTCTGTCTTTCTTGGACAGGAAGCTTGAACAGAGCCACCTTCTTCCCTGATTTAAGAATGGATCAATTCAAGAATACTATGGTCAGATAATGAATACCTACGACAAAGGAAATTCCATTTCTGCTTTGTACCTCAAATCATCTCTTGGTTGCTTTAAAAACTAGTTGTTGGAGCTGATTAAATGCAGTGTGCTCCAAAGCCAATCAACATCAGGAAGTCGGTCAAACCTCATTCCTGTAGTTAAGGGTGGAGTGTTAGTTGAGAGTAACTGCTCTATCTAAGACAAAAATATTTTTTTGATCTTTTTTCATGAAGTGACACCTACTTTAATTTCTTCATGTAATGGCTTTGGTATCAAACGTAGGGAGATAAACTTTCCTTTATGTCTGAAGCATGTAGTAAAATGTTTTCTTGTCTCCCAGTAATTGATGATTTCTCAAATTGGACGACGAGCAATGGACTGACAAAGAGACATTAGCGATCACATCAACTTACTTCAACAGGATCTCCTGAATTCATTTTTAATTTAATAATTAATAATGATTAAATACTACTAGTTTATAATATTTTTTACAGTGTTTTCGCATCAACTCAGACAAGTTTTTTACTAATAAGCTTCCCAGAGTCTGAATGTCTTGCAAATCTATAAGGAAAACTGTTAGAGTATTTTCTGAGTCTTGTTGAACACAACTTTTCTCTCAGAAGATGGTCTCACCCTCCAATACCCTCACATACTTCTTCCAGCCATATACCACTGACTTAGCCTTCGGTTCTTTGTAGTTATGCAGTAATTCAGACACAAATGTAACAAGAGATTCCTCAGTATCAAACTATTTCCTCTGATCTTAGTCTTTATCACTGTCCATAATGTCTCTATAGGATTTAGAAAGGACTATAGGGAGTGAGAGTCCCCAGATGCATATGCTAGTCAGTCAACTTAGTAATAATCTTGGATCTATGAATAGAGGCACCATCTTGCACTATGAGAACTTTTTATAAAATTCCAATATTCAAGTAGTAGGCTAGCAGTTCAGCTAAGAAATGAGAATACTCAGTACTTGTTACAGATCCTCTTACAACAACTGAGAACACCTTCCCTTCTGAATCAAGGGCTCCTAACACATTTATGTTTTCACGCAGAGTTTTCTTTGGTTGTATGGTTCAAGGTTTTCCAACGATGCCCAACGACTTTCGAGGGTACAAGTCCATATTAAATCCACATTCATCAGTATAAACAATAGTAAACTCTTTGCTTAGATATGCTGAAGTCTTTTTGCAAAGTCTTTTCTCTTAATACAAAGATCACCAGCACCTCGACACCACACAGAGCACGACCTCACGTGCCAAGAGAGTTGAGCAGTCTCCCTAAGGCTCGAAGACGGCAAAACAGCTTTGCTAGCTTCCCCCAAACCCAACTGCTTGACCACAGTAGCTGCCAACTTCTGGTAACACATCTGGGATTCAAATAAGTGCTGTGGAAATGCCAGAATGAGGAGAGAACAAGAGTAAATGGGGATGATACACATGCATAATAGGAGATGAGTGATGAAAGAAAGAGAGATGGAGACAGTTACAATGATATTGCTAAAAGAATAATGAAGATACAAGACAAGACAATTTGTGATCAATGATTAGTTAATCTTAATCTCTAAATCTTAAAGTGCTGTGACAAGCACTAAGGTGGGTACTGGTAGTAGCAATTATTAAAATGAGAACTTTGAAGGTCACTTGTGGAGTACATTAAATCTAATTAACATTGAATAATCAGAGATAAGAAGAAGATCCAAAGATCAACATCCATTGTTTTTTGTTCAGTGGCATGGGGGTTTTAGTTCTTACACCCATTTTCTAAAGTTAAGTGTAGTTCGGTGGAATGCAGGTTAGGTTGGATCTTACTACTTAATCATGTTAGTTAAAGAATTATATGTCACAGGTTCATTCTTAGTTGGGTTTTCAATTCTTGCTAGACATCTTTCTATATTGAAGGCTTTATCTTGGACTCTTCTTTATTAGAGAGTCTTTGTTGATCTTATTACACTAGATAGTGTAAGTTTGGTTGTGTACACTTGAGACTTTTTTAGCTTGAGATTAGATGCAACTATTTCAATCCCTACTTCAGTAACATAGTAATGTCTTCTAGTTTTGTTTCCTCCTAAGCAAGATCATCCTTTCTTTCTCCCTTGTGGTTCTATGAGAGAGCTTCTATTTGAATGTGGTATCTAAAGGAGGAGCTTTGTCACAAAAATCTTCAATGACTCTCAATATATCTATTGTGTCTAGTGGTTTTAAGGTAATTTGAGCTAGCATTACTGCTTGGTTGATAGTTTTGGATCTTTTCTTAATATACGGGTTTTATTATTAACTACACTCTCTGTTACTTAGAAAGGGTGTGCAGTTTAAGAAAATTGCGCTGACATAACGTATTTAATTTTAATTAATTTATAAATATGAAAAAACTATTCCAACCCTCTACAATACTTGTTAATCAATTCCCATTCTTAATAATCCCAAACCCCCGATCCATAAATATAATCCACTGCACATTAATCCTCGCCTCCACCTTCCCCATTCCCTTGACCCACATAATCTTCACATGTGAATCCATCTCCCTCCGTATCTGTACATAGCTCCATTATCACAGATATCACCATCATATATATCATTACATGATGAGTCATTACTACATGGACAATCAGAGTAACAAGAGAAACACATAATGGATGATGGTTGAATAGGATTAGTCAGATAGTGTAGAGAGATGGTACAGATAATAATGGAATGTTGGGGATGGGGAGAGAGGTAAAGAAGTGGGAAGGGAAGGGAGGTGGAGGGAGGCATACGAAATAGGTGGGTGGAGTGACTACAGCATTAGAACAGTGGGAAGGGGAGGGTTTGGGTACTTAGTTGGAGAATTGAGGAAGATGGGTTTGGAGGTTAGGAATAGACAGATTGATGCTTCGAATATCTTAATGATGTAGGTGGAGGGGATGAGAAAAAACTAATATGATGGATCAGAGATCGTTTAGACTTTGATTGTTACTTAAACGATTTCAAGTTCACAGAAAGAGAGGGAATCTGTGTTTATATTCGATATTAGACTGAAAACAAATAAAGATTCTAGTTACACCTCATCAAAGAGCCAATTCAGAATAAAATATGGCAATTACTTAATAAACTATTTACAAGATTATCAAGACAACTCTCCTATCTTACAACATTTAATGCAGCCATTGAACTTATTCCAGAGAAAGATGGAAGTGTCTGCAGATATTGCCCGGAACTTTCATGGGAGATACCACTAAGAATCGTGTGACATACTCTTGCGCTCTTGCAAGTTCATCTGTCCCCTATACTAATTTTCCCCTGAACCTTACCA
>JAGYYO010000208.1:0-11974 GCA_021441625.1 Diophrys sp. 3 WChen-2021
ATTCCCTCAAAAAGATAAATCAAAACATCCTAACATCAAATGGACGAAACCTCAATCCTCAAAATGATTTTTTACTCTAATGCCAAGTAAGCAACAATAATTGATAATATGACTAACCCAGAACTAATACTCTCTCAATCTCTTTTCATGTTCTATTGAACACATTATCTAATTCTTTCTATGCTCTTATTACATTCACAGATTAAATGATCCAATGCTATCATGTCAGTGATACATCTCTCTCTAGAAGTGTTGTGTATTCCAAACTTAAGATTTGTGTATAATCTTAGAATTCTTTGCTGGAATCCTTGAAAGTAGTATTCAGATTGTCCCTAAGACATAGTTCTACTTATTTTATAACCAATTGATACAGAAGAATCACTAGCATCGTGAGTTAATTAGTAATCCAAATTTATCCCCTAATATGAATTACACACTACAAATGAAATACCCATTAAATAGCTGTTATTATTCACTCCCATCAATAATAAGATAATTATAACAAGAATCTGCTTTAAACCTATCTCTGTAAATGCCTCCTCTAAATTAACTCTCCCCTGCCTTTAATAAACATTCTGCATTCCCTCATCACATTCCTGATCGTAATTAATAAGTCTCCCACTTCTTCTATTACATTCCCTTTCCTTCTCTCTTCCCTTGCCTCTATCCATTAAGATCTCTTATCATTATATCATTCTCTACAATAGTAATGTTTATAATACATTATAGAATATCTGATCCATTGGTAATGAGACCACCTATGTGTATATGAATGGTTACTCTGTTTGATATGTCAGAGTATGCCATTGGTTTACATTTAGTAATTCTCTTTTTATGCTTAGTAGTTGAATCAGTTGGAGAAGAGGATAAAGGAGGTGTCTGTATGGACAATGGAATAGAATTAAATTAACTTCTCTTGTAAATGTAACATCCCCTTAATCACTTCTTCTTGCTCCTCAGCTTATGAGTTTAGAATCCTTCCTATTCTTCTACCTCCACCATTAACCACACCTCTCCTATCTTGATGCTTATCATGTCTTCATTTGTTTCAATGGTTCCAACAAATGACTCTAGAGATGTTTCTATCCATATCTTAAATACCTCTTCTTCTAGTTAATTAAGTCATGAATTCTTAACATTTAGATTCTGCCTATCTCTGGTCTGGCATCTGAGTATTGGTGACCTGGTTGAAGTAATTAATTCCTTAAGCGTCGTTCATGTTATTTCTTTCCTCTAATAGAGAGTCTTGATATCTTATCTATTTCAACATCTGTGGATAGTAGGAGCAGTCTTATGGCTGCAGAAGACTTTGCTACTGGAGAGTAGACTAAAGCAGCAGTGGATTTTAAAATAGCACCAGGCACAACTGTAGGTGAATTGGGTTTATTCCTTAGACATGTAATCGTCCCAAGACTTACTCTAGGGCTATTACTAGTGATGTAACTAACTCCTGATTACTTTTAAAGAGACTATTAACACAGTTAGCTTCCACTGACTGCTCTGAACGACCAATAGAACTGTGAAACAAGTAACTAAAACTTGTGGTTGCATTTCATTAAATTAAGAAATTAATTACCTGATTCTGATGATGATATTATAGTAGGAGCAGTCTTTTAAGCAAGAGTAATAATTTTTGTGTTGCCTTTATTTATATTTTTAAATATCCCTACAAGTTTATCAAACTTTCCTAGATATTTAATATTGTACTGAGAAATAAATTAGATTAACAATTGCATTAATGTTATAGAAAATGAACTTTTCAGCAATTCTTCTATTATTTGTCATTTACTTCTAATATTTCTAAACCTATGGGTCATCTCCACACTCTTTCGTGAGTGTACTCCCAACAACTGCTAACTTTTTGACTAAGAGAAGATAAAACATTATTTAGTTGGTATCAGTTCTTAAGTAAAACCTAAAGAATATGATGATTAATCCTACTATAGAATAAGTATTGAAGTTGCATCCAATATAGATGATGATAATAATAACATAGATGGAGATGGATGCGATGCTAATTGTTTAATAGAAAGTCAAGCTACAGACAGATATCTTTAATATTCTCACCTTCACTTAGAATATCTCACCTATTATGACTCTATCCTCCTACATCACAGTTCCATGTTTGCCGTATAATAATGCCCCATCTGTCATATTGCCAGTGGATGAGAAAGCCTCTTCAATGCAGGCAGTGTTATCTACATAACTTGTGTCATCAGGTCTGACAGAGGTGTTTTTGTTTCATCTGATCTTGTATGAATCTTACCATATGTTTTTCTATGTCTTATTCAATTTCAAGTCTGTGGAGTTGTACTGATTTAAATATGCCAGACCTTAGCCTTTCATCCATTGGGATTTATCTTGTTATACTGCCGCTTTATTAAGGTGGAACTCAATTGCTTATACTTCAATCACTTGATTAAATCCACTTAGACTGAACTTATTCGAGTCTGTCAATATAACTCTAGTCACTCTGAGCCCGACTTGGTCTCTCTTGAAACTTGCATGATTCAGACAATATGTATTTCACTCTTGATTGTAATTCATTTAACTTGATTGCATTTTTTAATCATTCACCATTGGGAGTTTGGGTTATCCTTGGAATTTATTTCTGAGTTCTTTCACTCATTTCATTCATTGTATAAGCATGTGTCCATTATTTAATTGATCCAGTCTACTCATTGTGTTGTTGAGTTAGTCCTGTCCATCTCTAGTCCCTTTATAAAGTTAGATCATCATCATCCTAAGCCTGTTGTCTTCCTTCCTCTATTCACATTCTCACCTATCTTTCCTTAAATTCTAATCTACTTATTTTAATGAACAACTCTCTAGATGGTCTTAGTGGTCACATTTGGGGTGATATTCAAGGTTCACATATCCTCAAGACTTACATATCACTCTCTGGTGCATCACATAGACTCTTCCAGGTAATATTTAAGCTAATGTCTCCAAACTCCACCATCCCCTCTGCATCCTTTCACCTTTCAATTACATCTTGTTATTTTCGATCTCCACGGTCCTGATCATTACTTTGTATGTTCTCAAATCTTCTTAGTATGCTTAGGTTCTAGCTAGCAGGAATTTAGTCTGTTGGATTTATCTAATATCTTACCAAGTGGTTTTCAATTTGTAGTTTATTCTAGGAGCTTATCAGGAGGGGAGACAACAATAATTTATTATATTCTGCGGAGTCTCTATTAAGGGATGCGCAATCATACAAATCTTGAACAGCTCTCACATTATACTCTTTTTTAATGATTAATTAAATGGAAAGTAACTAAGAGAGAGCCACCAACACTTCAGTTATTTAGACTAATCTGAGCCAGTAAAGAAATGAAGCAAACAAAGATAGATAATCTCACTTAGACTGGATCACCCTTATGATTGATGCAGTAGTGTTTACTGCTTCATGTCTCTTTAGTGTAGAAGTCTAAGCTAAACTAGTGCCTATGTTCTTCTAAATCATTATGTAAGGACTAATCACTCTACTGTTTGCTAGTAGAATGAGAAGTGATTTACCTAAAGTAAAGACATTTGTAGTAATTAAAGCAACTATCACTACATTCTCAATCTCTCCACTTTTAAACATTTCTAAAGATGCAAATATTAATCCAGATCATTAGACTACAATTGTGGGTGCTTATATGGATATCTCTGTTTTAGAGATTGCGATGAGTGTCATGCTTGTCTAGTGTAAGAGACCTCTTAACAGGCAAGAGAGTTGCAGCGGTTTACTATTAGAAGAAGACACTAGAGAGGGAGAAGAGCGGCTAATATATTATAGGAATCAGTTATGGAGAGAAAAGAATAATACTTGGGAGTGGCTTTGGTTTAAGCTATCCATTAACATATGTTTGGAACTCGTAGTAAAGAATAGGTATAAAACTAGCGAAGAGAGTGGAGAGCAGAGGCAAGCCACTTTCTCAATCAAAGCTTAGTCAGCACTCTATCTTTTCTATAATGTCTTGTCTTCAAGGAATGGGTCAACAAATGACTTAGACTCATCTATTCAAACTTTTATTAATTGATCAATAAGTAATGATAAAAACTCATTTTTATTGTCAAGTGTTGCTAGAAATGCTCTATTCTTAGAGTCTTTGTGAGCCTTCATTCACTTTATTCATTCATCAGGTTGTTTTGAGAGAGATGACCTGAACTCAAACTGTGCCACGGGCATAATATTCCACCATGTTTCTTTTATTAGCAGTTACATGCTTCTAAACACTGGACTTAAACTGAAATTAATCTCGACTTATCCAGGGAGGTGTTTTCTTGGCCGTTCTTTAAGAGGATTCTATTCTTTAATTAAATATGTCTTTAACGAGATAATCAACTTTAAATAACTTTCTCTAAACTCCTGATCAATGAACTTCAAGCCATACAACTCCAATTCAAACTAGAAATACTCTAACCAACAGGAAAACAACACGAAGGCAGATTGTCAAGAACCCATAAAGATAAAAGTAAGAAGAGAATTCCAAACCATGGTTAAAGAAGCAGTCGAAACGTTACTTTACTATCCACTCAAAAGCAAGAGATTTACTAATATTTCAATGCAATCTTTGACTAGTAAAGATAGTAGCAAATAGATATGTTTAAAGAATTAGAAACTAAATTCGTAACGGCTAAATAATAGACACTTGAAGATTTCACACTTGTAGCCTAAGATGTTAAAAGTATCCATAATGATCTAGATTAAATACACTCACATATGAAAAGTCTGCAATAGGCACAATAAGAATTTGGAAAGGTATCTGTCGAACCAACATCATAATTATCATCGATGACTGAAGCTTACCATTCTCTACAATAATAGTTAACAGAAGCATAAAACCAACAATGGAATAAAATCACATAACTCTAGTCTTAACTATAACTTGTTGATCAGATGGCTGTATAAGTAACCTCTGACTTGGAGTATCAAATGTCTGCTTTGACCTAAACAAATAATTAAGATTATCTAGATCATAAATGGAAAGAGATTGAAAATTCATTCAATGATATGAACTAGAAAGTGCATCTAAAATTCAGTTAATATGACTCTGAGATGTACACACTTCTTGAATCACTGAATGCCTTCGACGCCAAACTGTAGCAGGTGCTAAATGAAAATGAAGAAATTAGAAGCTAGATTCCTAGAACGAACGTTTAAGACAAAGGAAAACAATGGATTGCTATTTAAAACCCAGACTGGAACTAATTGCTAAAAGAAACTTAATTAGACGAAGATATGGGAACAGGTGTCGTGTAAGAAGATCGAGCAATACTATTTGTTGATAAGTCTTTGTTTAGGGAGAGTAAAATAAACTATCAATAGGTGAATATCATGAAAGATATGAAGAATACTATGATAATAGACTTGCCTAACAAGCTTGCTAATTAACTGAGCCCCAATACGATTATTAATAGATTTAATATGGCTAGTCGAACATGGCCGAGAAAAAATAAATTATCCCTCAAGTATTAATTAAAAGACTAAAGATCTCCAACCTATGGAGCAAAATAAAAGCCCTAACCTAAATTTGAGTTCTAATACAGAGCCAAAAAACCCATTGCAAAATGAGTAACTAACTGATCCAAGGATCTCCAAACTGATATTAAACCAAAAATTGGGCAACCTGGCTCTATTGAGGCCGCAATTCAAATCTTAACTTACTAAACCTACTAACAAATCATATTCAGTAAACATAACTCTTAAAGTTTCTCTATGGAACGCAAGAAGTTTCAAGAATAAAGAAAAATAAGTCTTCATTATAAATTAACTATAAAAAGAAATAGATATCTTAATCATTGTAGAAAGTTGGCTAAATCATTAATATAAATTAAATAATAACAAGTACTCTACATTCTAAACAGAGCTTAGTCCTTATAGAGGAGTGTTAATCATAATAAAAAGACAACTGATGCCTCGCCTTATTTATAATATAGACGACAAACTTATACATTTACATCTGGACTCAATTAATTTATCAGTAATTGGATGCTATACTAAAATCTATGATCCCACCATTATTAAGTATCTTTGTAGTCTTAACTGTGATAATTATGTATTCGGTGGAGATTTTAATATGGATGCTTAAACAATCATTAACCTTGGTTAGCAAGAGTCCTATTATACAACCTCCCTCCCAACTCGAAACTAAAGGTAGTTAGATGTAATAGGATCCACCTTACCGATTGTACAAGAGATGGTTACTCCTACAGTTCTTAGTGATCATGATCTAATTACTGCCGAGATCAAATACCATTAGAGTAACAAGACCGTATATAGATAATATCTAAAGAGAAGATTATGAGTTAAATGAAACTCCACAATCTTGATCATTTCCCCTATTAATCTATCTCATCTCTGATTAATTATAAGATGTAATTAGAAGGTTGATTTAATCTCAGCACATGAGCAAAGAGGGAAAGCACTAAATAGATAATATTCAGACCTAGAACGATTCCTAAAAAGGGTACTCTGTAGATTCACCTACTGAAGCAAGAAAGGATGGAACATGCAATGATAAAGGTAAAAGAGTTACATTTGATGAAGATGTGACTTCTATTGAGCATGATAAGCTTGTAGTCCATTTGAATAGTAAAAGACGCAAGCATGAGGAGATGTATGAGGACCACCTCTCAAGTCTTACAAATGTTGTGGAATAGCTATCACAGTCTATCAAGCAACTAACATTGAAGTAGAAAGTGATTGAGTAGAAGTAAGCTGAACACGAAGGCTCTTATGTTACAACAGAGATGTTAGAGACAAGCAAAAACGAAGTAGCTATCGCAATCGAGGAATGCCGGGCAGCTCTATAAGAAGAACATGATAAGACACTGTAAGGACTAGCAGGAGTAAATAAAGCACAGAGTTAAATGTTTCTTGAGATAGAGGTAATTAAGAATAGCATGGATTCCATGAATGGGGATTCCCAAGGTAAATCTAATGGATTACAAGATAAGATAACCAGTATAGAAGCAAGAGTTGAAAAACATCTGTAAGATACACAGTCCAACTAAGATCATCTGAAAAGGACATTATTTAGTGTAAAGGAAGCAGTAAATGATGCTGACTTAATGAATAAGTAACTCTGGCAGATAGTAAAATACTCTGAGTAGGAGATCCGAAGAAATACTCTAAGTGGAGAGAGAATCGAAAAGGAACTGGGACATATTTAGGGATAGTTAAAGAGAGTAACTGATTAGAACCAACCTGACTCAATTAAGCCTGATGTTAACATGCTCAGCATTGATGATATCGAGGAGAACATTAAAGGATTAGTACAACGGGAAATATACAAGAAGTCACATGCTAATCTTAACTACATTAAGAAAGGTCGATAATAAGGAAATTTAATTAAGGTCATCCACCTTGTTGATTAACTTAAGAAAGAATGCACATTGATTATTAGTTAACAATCCGGCAGACACCTTAAGATGAAACATAAGTAAGACCCATCTAAATACATACTAATCTATAATGAATAGTAATGTTAAGTGAAATGTGAATTAGAAGACAGAGATGAAGTCATCTAAATGCTAGAAAATAACAAGATAGACTATATGTACTATGCATCGAAAGGCAGACCTAAAGACAGACCTGAAGACAGACTCAGAAATCCCTTTCGTGTCCTTGAGTGAAAGTCATTATGATAAGGCAGAGAACTTTGCCAATGACCAAACACTTACTCTTACTACTAATACTACTTAAAATGAAATTACTGTAATATAATGGAACTGTCGGTCCATAACTAATACTATAAATTACTTAGCCATATGTAAATATCTTGACATTTATGAACCAGAAATAGTGATACTCGTTGAAACATGGAATAAGAAGGAGAATCTTCTATTTAAAGGATACTCGACGCATTGCACAGATCCCTATCATTGCTAAGGTGTCGCAATTCTAATTAGGCAAGATCTTCAATCTGAAACAACTATTAAGATTCAATACAAGTTCATAGGAGTCAGAGTGAAACTCTCTGATGCGATACTTGAAGTCTACGGTGTCTATGTTAATGTTAGAGATCCTGAATTAATAAGGACAATTCAAAGAATAGGAGCAGATCATCTTATATTAATCATCAAGAGATTCGATAAAAGAGGAATGCATACGACCACTATAGCTACTAGAGGAGACGTATAACTGGATCTAATTGCAGCTAGTTCTCCAATTCTAAAAGAGAAGACATAAAAAATAGGCAACAGTGACCATAAGCTTTTAGAGACAGTAATAGATATTTAAAGAGCTATTACTAGATTAAGGCAACCATTCTCTGTTATTAACAGACAGAGGATAAGAGAATAAATAGAGATGAGAACTTAATCCATAAAGCAATCCGCATTCCCGTTTGAATCTTTGAGCAAAGCTATTGAACTGTAGAAAGTAATGAACAGGAAAGTAAGATTTAGTCACATACCTAGTTAATATTTGTAACTGTCAGGTCAGCAACTCATTGACTTTCATAGAATCTACACAATTGATAGAGAAGTCAAGAGTCCGTGAAAGTAAATGATTAATAAATGCCTTTAGATTGAATGATTGATAGACGAATTTAATAATTAATGAAGTTAATTTAATCATGGCTTCTAGAGCCTTTAATTTAAAAGAATTAGTAAGTCTAAGAATCCTAAATCGACCTAGCCGAATTTGCAGCTGGAGAAAGTGGAGGAAAACTCCTTTGCCGAAGAGCAACAGGGTCTTCCTCCACCTCCTCCAGCCTCATCTGGTCCACCATAGGAGGTACTAGACTATCATGGATTATTAAATATTATCAAATTACAGAAATGTCTCGATCAAACCATTTTGATCAGAATTTGTCTCGATCAAACTCTTATGTTTCAGTTTGAACCATCAAAATTGATCAAGCCATATTTCTCTCTGAGCTCCTGTTCGAAAATCAAGATTCTCCTCAGATCTGGCTTCAAATCCACTTAAAAGCAGTTGTTCCCTCATACTGTTGTAAGTGTTTCACTGCTCTTAACATCCCAAAGAAGAGGAAGAAGCACGAGGGGAACTTTAATGAAGAAAGAGAGTTGGATATTGCATTGAAACTCAAGAAAAGATATTTAAGTCGAGGAGTTTGCCCCATTTAAACTGTGAACATATTGTCGGATCAACCTTCTTTAAGAGGTCAGATCCCTCTTTGATCATATGACTCTCTTCGCTTGGTTCCTCTGATCAGGAAGAAAATGCTCCATCAATGCCAGGGAAGGCCAGAAGCACGTCAGACGAAGCACACAAATACCCATCCGATGCGACCAACTAAAAATTCTACATTGATTGAAAGAAAGTTTAAAACTCTAAGTTGAATTTTCTTAAGGAAACTTCTTCTGTTATTAATGAAGTTTCAATTAATTAAAACAAAATTTCTAGTTTGTCGCCTCTGCCTGTTGTTGATAAGCTTTACAGTTCTTTATCCTGACCTTTATTGGTCTTGTTTGAGCTGAATCAATTGATTTGGAGGAAGCAAGTCGTGAGAGTCCGCTCATAAAAGTTTAATCTGACTCCTCCAAGAAGATTCGTCAGACTTGATGTTAACAATTCAGAGGGAGCAATCTTCTCAACTTCTAATCTTCTTCCGAACTCATTAATGCAATCTTCAGCTCATTGAAGCCTTTGATGTTCTTCCCAGACTTATGAATCAGCTTTCTAATGGCATGAGAAGGACAGTACTTACAACTGGTTGAGTAATGAATGACTTTTTCTTGCTTGAGGGGCCTGCTCGTAGGAGAATCATCCCATTTAAACTGGGGCTCCAAGGGAAAGATAGTTTGATTAATTATGATCCCTTAAACTTAGACAAAAGAGTTTGATCGAGACAAATTCTGAACAAACTGGCCTGAAGAAGACATTTCTCTAATTTCTAAAAATCATTCATCCATGTTAAAGGCATTCATTAATCATTTACTTGCACCGACTCTTTACTTCTCTAAACAATAAATCTGCGTTAATAATATTGAAAGAGCCTTTAAGGAAAACAATACTAAAGAACTCTTTAAGAACATTAACACATTTTTATATAGAAATAAATAAATGATTATAATTGAGGCCATTAAGGAAAATAATATGATATTAGACTACAATGATAGTAAAGACAGGATTCTTAACTTCTTTACAAAGCTCTGGAGTGGAAATACAGAATAGGTAAAACTATGTAACTCGACTGAAGATGTTATAAACCTATAGACTTTATCAAAAGCTATAGATCAGGTGAAAGTAAATAAGGCAATTGGAACTGACTTCCTGCCAGACGATGTAGCTAGAGACAACCCCCTGTTGAGGGGAAGAATATTATTCTTAATGAATGATGTTATGAATAATGGTAAAGATATCCCTTAATATATTAAAACGTTTAAAATTCTTCTTATCTCTAAAACTGACAGTTCCATTGCACCTGTCGATAAGATAAGACTATTAGGTATTCCTACCTATATATATAAGTGTTTTGAAAAGCTTGTCTTTAATGAGACTGAGGATATATTATGGGAGTCGGTTGGAATATTCTAGACTGGATTTCGCAAAGGATACTCTTGCTCGAGCAACTATATAAGAATGATGTAACTACTCTAAACGAGAAAGAATGAAAAGAAAGTCTACTATGCTGCATTCCTTGACATTAAGAAGGCATATGATAATGTCGACAGAGAATTATTGTTAGAAATTATCATTGCAAGACTCAAAGGTAAAGTTAAAGAGAGCATCATTAGTCTCATCATTAAATTGCTATCTAATACGGTTACTGAAATAGAAGGAAAGTAAATCCCATCATCAAGAGGATTAGTTTAAGGAGGGAAGTTAAGTCCCATATTCTTTGCCGTATATCTCGATGCCCTATTCAAGGAAGCTCTGAAAGACAATGAAATAAAGAAAAGCATATTAGCATACGCAGATGACGTGGCGATCTATGCAGAGTCAAAGAAAGAAATGAAGAAGTTGTTAAAGAATCTCAAAAGTGTCATGTCTAAGTATTCATTAGTCATATCATTAGAGAAATCGTTTTATATAACCAATGCTTCAATTAAAGACTTAATCGAGGAAGTGCCATAAAAAGCGAAAGGAAGATATTTAGGCTTTGAAGTAACAAATGACTTTAGATCTTTACTTTCTAATGCATTGTAGAAAATAGATTCAAAGACAATGAATATAAAGTAAGGAAAGATCGCATTCTTATCTCATGAAGTGAAAGCAATAATCCTATAGGCCTTCTATCACTCATTGATCAGGTTTTATATCACTCCCTTAATAGCTCTAGGAGTAGGTGACATTAGAAGAGTGGAGAAGCATTAACATAGATTCATGAAGAGAGTGTTTAGACTATTATAATCCTTAGCAATTAAAGACATGTTTACAATCACAGGAGTACCAACGGCAAGATCAATAGTAATACAATAGTTATAGGGAAGTGTTTCAGATAAGGCAGAAAGTATGGACATCTATATACCTGACTCTGAATACATCCCCCACCGGACTCATTAACTAACGTAATTCGGAGACTTACCCACAATAGGAAAAGTGTTAGCCAAGAGGACCTATCTTAATGGAGAATTAGTAAAATGCAACTACTCCCATTATTCACTCTATACACCAACCCCCAGCAATTGATTAATTCATTAAACTTATTAAATGGAGAGACTTCTCCTCTAATCTTGAATGAACTTTCATCTTTTATGTAAGACTTCTTTCCTTGACCATCCAGAGAATTTCGGAGGTTTCTGTCGCCTATGAACAAGGCAAGGCCCATCAAAATGAGGAAGTTGGGGACCTGGCAGAAGATTACTATGACGGCGAAGAATTCGATGCTGAAGACGCACTTGGCAAAATGGGAGAAAGCACCAGTAACGAAGGTTAAGCACCTTGACCTAAGGCCGAAAATGATGCCTGCAGCTGGCAACGACTTGCCTAAAGAGGAAACCAAGGATGCGGCCACCATGGAACAAAACATTGACCATGGGACGGCGGAGCGAATTCGTTAGGTGAAATTCT
>JAGYYO010000209.1:0-11946 GCA_021441625.1 Diophrys sp. 3 WChen-2021
TGATTCCAAACACCATTGACACTAATTAGTAAAACTCAGATGATGAGGCTTCCTTTTGTTCTTCAGGATTACGCTAGTAGTGCTTGATTCGCTTATCGTTCCTATCAATATTTAAGAGTTCAAGATAAGTTGTTAGGAACATATAATAATTTTACTCATGCAATCTAACATAGACTTAGAAACATACCTACTAAAGTAAAGGTTTAAGTTGTAAAAGGGAAGAGGAGTTTTGGCAGTCTCAAGACATTGAAGTTAGAGGGTACAAACTAATTTAAAAAAGGTTAAAGATCGATTGGACTGTTATCTTAACTCTCAGGTTAGTCTCTAAAAGAAATTCAGGTTTAATCGCTGAGAAAATCAGACAGTTTTGCAATCTAACTAGTACCCAACTCAGAGCTGACTCTTTACCCCAAAACCCCAAAACCCCAAGAACTTTTTAGTAGTTATTGATAAATCATTAGAATCTTAATTGGTAGAGAGTGATTTAAATTCATTAACAGGCCTCAATAATGTTATTAAATTGAATTTCTTTATGATGGCTGGAATGTAAGTTTAACAGTAACTTTCCAAAATCGGTTATGGAAGATCATACACTGCACTCATCCTGAGTGCCAATGAGATCCCCCTATTAAGACATTCGTTGCTCTCATCTTTGACTCTGAGCTCAATCGGATTTACTGAAGTTTGGACTGCCATTGCTTGAGTGTCACCGGCAGTGAGTTCTGACCAGGTGACATATTGATGGGAGCCTGAACAAGTTGACCCTTAGAATTAGTAAGACTATGATTCAAAAAGAAGGGGAAAATGAGCGCAAACAGAGCCACCCAAAGGATTTTCCATTGGATTAGCAGATTTTGTTGAATAATGTCTTCTCTATGATGGAAATAAATGTTGAGATTAACAGATAATTCCTCGATGGCGAGGATCATTATTTATTGAGACGTTAAAACAACTGCCATATTAATTTTAATGACTGGACAGCTCTGGATTTAAGCATTCTTTTCGAGTCTGATCTATGCGGAAAACATAGCCACGTAGGTTGACCTTTATCAGTCAACAGACTCCAAGAATGACTACACAGCCTACAGCGGAGGGGAAAGTGGACTCCGGAGAGTAAGGATCGTTAAGTTGAGGGGTGAGGAGCTGTTTATGAGTGTTTTGCTATCTTTTACTTCAGAGGGAACAGATCCTAAATTTCCTCCAAGTACAGATATTTGTCTGACAGAGCGTCTGTATGCTGTGTTACTTATTAGTTAGTGTGAATTTCTACTTCCTATGTATTCAAATCTCCTACTAAAAAGGAATAATCATATCCAACCATCAATTTCCACTGTTTAATATGCAGTAAGTTCTCACTCAAAAGTTCTCTTCGATGACATACTCCTTATTCAATAGTTTACAAACATAATGATTAGGCAAGATTAAAATTAATATAAACATGGAAAAGCTCATTAGGGCGTGTCAAAGTAACAGACTCTGCATCACACCTGACCTCCTCTTCCTCCTCCTTCCCCGCATATGCGGCTGAAAGAAACCGTATGGGGAGAGAGGAGAAGACAAGAAAAGCATCCAGAAGGGAGGTGAGGGTTGCTATAGTTGGGCCCTCAGAGTTTCACATTGCAGCATGGAAGTATGAAGAAGAAGAGATCTCATTCTTCTGTGTGTGACAATTAGTTCCCTTTTCAAGAGGTAATGACTCCCACCCACCCCTCTCCTTCGCCTACCCCTTCGCCTACCCCTTCGCCTAATGATCTTTACTCTTTTGACATTCCATTGATTATGAACGAGAGTCATCACTCTATTTGCATGGCTTCTTATTTTAGATATAATCTTGATCTATTTGTGGCTGTTCCTGAGGGAGCTAGGATTCTCGAAGACATATCATATCATCTAATCGCCAATTGATTTGATCTTTTCTATATTAACCTAGCTTTCTAGGAGAGGATGTTGAGGATGCTACCCCCAGCTGAGGTGCCTCTCGTTTGAGACTTGCATTTGATCATTTAATATTTAATTAAGAAATCTTGCTAATTGAGTCTATAGCTGCCTTGTTTTCCAATCATGTAGAATTACCTCTTGAAGAAGTTTTGCTTTCTTAGAAGTACCTCACTCTTTCCATCTTCATGTCATCTTCACATATTTAATCTCCTACTACAGTAAGTTTTTGTATTTCTTTATAACTCTAGTTGGATGTATCTCTGTCAGAGCCTCTGATCTTCTTTACTGGAACTTTCTGTCCTTCCTAAGTCTTATTATTGCAAGAGCGCTTCAATTGAAGCTTAGTCTGGACCAATCAAAGTTTTGGTTTTGCTGACTTGTTAAATACATTTATAAATTATAGTGGGCATCGATAGTAGCTTAATCAACTGTGGTGGCAGAGGAGTTAAAAGCCTTTATGCCTATCAAGAACTTAACTATGACGACATAAGAGTCTGGAATACAATTGATTATTGCACGAAATTAATCAGGCTTATGGCCTTAATTAATATCTCAAAGGATGACTAAAGAACTCCTGTCAAAGGAAATGCACTTATATTAAATAACAGTGATGAGATAGACAAAGTTATTGATACATTTGTTAAGAATCCCTCTTCTAATAGAAACCCTCTTGAATCCTTATAAACAACGAACACAAGAGAAGTCATCGAATGCTTTGTATTGGCTTTGAACCAACTGGGTTCCATTCATCGATTAAATTCATGCAAACAACAAATCTACCCCCTTCAAATTTCCTGTTTTAACCGTATCTAAATTTGTGTAAATTTCCTGTTTTAGGTGCTTATTTCAGTTTGGTCAGTCTATAAGTATCCTGTGTTCCTCAAACTCAAATATAACTACATATTTGATTAGATGTGGGGCAATCAATCATTTTGTACTAATTAACAGATAAACAATTCCCAAAACCCCAGAAGAAGATTAATAAACATAGATCGCTAAGAGTTAATTTAAAAAACATTATTAAATTAGAAATTCAGAAATCTCTTGATTGAGTATGGAATTCTTTACTGGAAATTTGTTTGAGTAATTGGTAATTCCAGGAGTCTCTTTGGGTGGCTCTGTTTGCGCTCATTTTCCCCCTTCTTTTTGAATCATAGTCTTACTAATTCTAAGGGTCAACTTGTTCAGGCTCCCATCAATATGTCACCTGGTCAGAACTCACTGCCGGTGACACTCAAGCAATGGCAGTCCAAACTTCAGTAAATCCGATTGAGCTCAGAGTCAAAGATGAGAGCAACGAATGTCTTAATAGGGGGATCTCATTGGCACTCAGGATGAGTGCAGTAAGTGGGAATATGGAATATTTAGGGTAAGAAATAGTAGGGATATTGTTATAGGAGAGTCAAAGGCTTTGCTGAGTGCAGCATCAAAAGAAAAGTCTAAATTTCCTGAATGAAAAGTAGGAGAAGACATTGATATTGGTCATGCTTAGACAAGAACAATAAAATACTTAGTAGATTAAAATTTAACATTTCCAAGATCTAATAAGTTAAGATCTTTTAAATATCTAGCACAATACTCTCTTGTCACATCTTGTCACAATGATGGAAGAGGAATAAAACTTTAAAATTAATTGTTAAATGAGTTTTCTGGAAATTCTCTAAACATCTGACACCTTTCCATTACACCCAATAAAGGGAACATGGGACTCAGTTGCATCTAAAACTCATGAGGTTATTGAACAGGCAAAGGTATTATGAGATTCATTTTTGGGATTGAGAAACCAAGAGAGATGTCTGTTTCACTGTATTGCATATGTTAGAAGAAGATCATCTCAGGTCCAGAAGGTTTACTGATACAATGAAGATCTATGCTTGTCTGTTAAAGAGACATGCTTCATGCAAGGTAATATGTTTTAATTAATTAATCTCAGATTGGGAGTGGCTCTTTCTTGGAATGAAGGGAGGGTATTAACACTTGAGCTCCATACTCAGTGTTCACTTGTGCATATTATGCACCTTCTCAGTCTCCATAGCGATGCAGCCTATTAGTGGGTTCCTCAAATGTCTTGATGTTGCACATTGACGTTTCTTGGATAAGTATCATGCGACTCCCACAGAAAAAGGGCCCACATGCATTCATGGGTTCTCAGTGAGCGACAGTCGTGTGCTAAATTCCAATGGGCATTGAAGCCGACACCTACTCCATGAGGTAAAGAAGAGAGCTCTGTGGAGGAGCATAGGGAGCCTGGATCACTGGCTTAAAGTCTCTCCTCTAGGCATGGAAGACATCTGGTCTATGTCCCCATTACTGCAGCAACTCTAATCAGTGCAGCCATTCGAAGCCCTTAGAGGATGCAGGAGGAGGCTCTCTCACCTTCAGATTTGAGAAGAGAAGTGGACACAATGGGACACGACACACTAATGTGCTCGGTCAGAATTGTCGAGAAAATAGCAAACTAATTAGAAGAATTACATTAGGTAAGTTCGAATACTGTTAATTGTTGGGAGCATTTGAAATGCTCTCAGATTTTTGGTCTCAAAAAAGAAACCAAGGATGTTGCTAATTGTTCCTTCCTAATGCATGCTTTTAATGTAAGTACTTCCTCTTACCCCATAAGTGCTCCCGAAGAGATCTGGTCAAGATAGGATGCCAAGAAAGTGGAATCAGGGTCTCTGAAAGAGAGATCAAAGGAATGGATGCATACTGTGACTTGATGATGGAAGTGTTGGGTGGAATCATCTTCGGTTTGACTGACTATGCCTATGCTGGGGTTGAGAGAAGTCTTGAGATCAAGGTCAGTGCCCACATGCTTACTAAGAGAGAAATGAGGGCAAAGTAGCTCTGTTCATATGTGTCCCGGTTTGAGGATGCCTGTAATGTGTTGGAAACTCCAGATGCTATTGCTGATGTCTCAAAGTAAGATAATGCATACCAAGATCTAACTTCTATTCATTGTCTCTCACTTTCGGATAGGTGGACTCCATCATTTTTAGTTTATTAAATTTAAACATCCTTTGGATTAACGCTATTATTAACTCAATTATATTATATCTGCTGTAAAAAGTAAGATTCTTAACATTTATAACCTGATCCAACAGTGAATATATCTCTATTACTAAATAATTAAGGCCTGAAGAAATAAAGTTAATGTTTAATTCTTATTAGACAACTTCTATGATTCAGGAAGAACTGATAACGATTAAATATTCCTCTAGAAAATATTATTTTAATTAAAGAATATTATTATGGCATCATTGTTCAAATATATAATGCTGTAGCTGAACTTTAGCCTCTAAGAAGAAGAAGAGTCTATCAAAAAGGAAAGATGAGAGAATATTAAGTAATTCCACTAGTTTTTTATTCTTAATAAACAAGTCGTTGTTTCTTTCGAAATTAAAAAATTAAACATACATTAATAAAGTCAACCATTAAAGTGTTTAATTAGTAAAATCCATATTTAATACAAATTGTTTTGCATAGCTGGTTTGGCTTCCTCTCCATCATCTTTGTCTTGGTTAAATTTCTGATATTCTTCATAGTCAAAGTCCTCATCACCTCTAAGTTCAGCAAGTGGATCCTCCTTAGCTAGTGATACAGAGCACTCATCATCCGAACTCTCTTCCTTGAACTCTCCAATTCTCTTCCCTGCTTCATCGTCATCCTTTTTATTGTTTTAGGTTTTCACTTCTTTCTCTTAATGCTTTATCCCATCTGCTTTGTTGGCTATCTTAGTAGTCTCTTCTCCCTCCCCTGAACCTGTCTTATGTCTAGTCTGTTTAGTTGCTATATCAGCTCTCTCATCGTCCTTTGGGTACATTCTATTCTTCTCTCTGCTTGCTGTGTTAGCACCATGTTCACTATCAGATTCTCATGTTTGTCCAGTGGTCCTAAATGGTGATGTTGCTGTGTCTCTTGCTTCTTAGTGATTCTAATAGTTGCATTAGAACTCATTTCCCTCTTTATATTAATATTTTATTTATCAATTTAATGCAATCAAGTTTGATAGATTATAATGAAGTATTATTTATCAAAGGATTATTCAAAATGGACATGACAATTAAGAGAATTTCTAAATTATAGATAAGTAGGACTGCATGTAAATATAAATAGAAGATGAAGTCTTTAGACATTTATCTAAGGACTGGCAACACTGAATCAAATTTCACCAAAGTTCAATACACTTTCTACATTTTAAAGGTACATGGCCTAGGTATTAGATAGAGAGTGGCTTACCTATAGACTATAGGGCAGACTGAGTCACATAGTCCTTGAGTACATCATAGCAGATGTGGAAGACTCCAAGATAACCACTATTCTAGTAAGAGTCTAGAATGTCTCTCATACTCTTACTTAATGCCTCTATCTTAGACTTAGTCCAACTGCCTTGCCCACTAGCCTTCTTCTAGATGTGAAGGTTCTTCTTGAGGACATAGAAGACACTCTCCACAGTTAGGGGATGCCTGCTGACTTAATGTAGTCAATTGTCTCAATTGAACAGTGAGTTGAGGTATTGCCCATCATGATGAGGGTCTTACTTCTCCAGTCACTATTAGCCCCTTGTAATCTCGACATAGCTTCTGCAGGAAATACAAGAAGCTATAGGAGTTGCTCACGCCTTCCTTCAAGAACATAGCAAAGGACTTTTAAAATAAGGAATCTTCTCTAGTCTGAAATCTTCTTCCAAGAGTAAGACTTGTAAGACTCCATCTAGATGAGAGACTCATCTACATTGATGATCTCCACTCTCTTCAGAAGGCTTCTGAGGAAGAATAGAGTGTTGATGACTACTAGTGTCTTCAAGTGAGGTTTCTCTTTGTTGGGATGGGACTAGGACATGAGCCACTCCTCCTTGACTAGCTGCTAGACCTTATCTCTAGTCAGACACAGGTCATACTAGTCAGTAGTCTTTGAATGGAATCCATAATCAGACTTGACATCAGGGAAGCTAAGCTGTCTCCAATCACCTTAAGTGTTTAAGTATTAGTAGTGAGGCTAAGGTCTTGGGTATCTTGGTTAAGAGTCAAGATTGAACGATAGGTTCTATTTGTTTCCTTAAAGCCTTGACTTATCTTTGAGAGATGTTGAATAACTTTACAGCTTCTGAATTTAAAAGAGAGTAGTAGGCCAATTTCTTGACTGGCACTCTCTTCATCTATGAGGTAAGGCTCTGTCTATAATATTATTAGTAAATTGAGTATGGAATTATCCTGGAGAAATATTGTAAGCCCATAAAGAATTCTGCAGAGTGATTGGGGTAATCTGGACTAGAAATCCTAGTGCTAATGACTAAAAGAGATATAGAAGCCTCACAGAATGAACAAAGGTTAGTATTAATAAACCTGTATTTAATCAATAATGGAAAAGGTCAAATAAAGGGCTTTAGCAGCGAAGTTTAAGAGCATGATAGGTTCAAAAGATTTTAGCTGTGGAAGGTGGCTATTACCTACCAGGGAAGAAAAAGGTTAGTTACCACTGCTAATGACTCTAGGTAATTAATGAAAACGAAGCAAGAGTGTGCCAACTTCCTCTTAGAGTATCAGAGTTATGGGACTTTGCCAAGTCAGATGAAGATATAAAAGACTTCTTACCAGACTTTAAGAAGAGTAAGAAGCCAGACAGAACATGGCTATCCAACCTGGTAAGTCCTCTAACCTCACTCTAGTGCTTCTCACTCAAGCCTGAGGTCGTGAATGCTAAAGTGCGAAAGTCCATGGAGGAGATTAGACACTCTCAACTAAAGCTAGCCTATCTATGCTTAGTTAGATCCTGTCTAAGGCCTCTACTGTTAAGTCTTCTGCTGTCTTATCCCTAGCTGATAATGGGAAACTGGTCAACTAGAGTGACTTGTAAACTAAGAAGATGAAGAATTCTCTTGGTGTAGCAGAGTTGGTGGGCAAAAATGAAGAAGTAAAGAGAAACCTGCAGAAGACTAAGAGAGAGAACATGGACCTAAAGCTAGAGTTAGATAGACTAAGAGAGTCTCTTCTTGATCCTATTAAAAACTTGAACCTCATGGGGACTCCAGATAAAGGTTACTCAATGTCCAAGAATGATGTTGACATTGGTTCCTCAAGTAAAGTGTGAGTGAGGAAAAGATGATGAGTTGATGACTTTCGTCTGATGTCTTAATCAAGTAAGACTGAAAAGCAAATTATAAGAAAATGAAAGACGAAGGCATTGAGTTCATTGATGGACTAATCTATACCTTTTCAGAGAAGACTAAAGGGAAGATGATATTCCATTTCCCTGACAAAGACTGCAGAGGGTAGGTAACATTTGCCTACAGTGCCAAGTCTGCGAAGCTAGAGTCAAGACACTCAACTGACTGTGACTAGATTCCTACTGGAGATGACTCTCAAAAGAGAACTCAATCGCGACTAAGTTTAAGAAGAGACATGAAAATGGAAAAAAATGGCTACTACCTTTGCTACTTTAATAGCTAAAGGTATTAACAAAGTACTTAGCAATGTCGGACTTAACTTGGGTGACGATCGCGTATATCTTCTCCCCACATAACAGGTGTCCGAAGGAGGTAACGGGAGAAGGATTATTCCACTTAGAGCTGAGTTTGACTTTCCAAACTTCTTTGTGAATCCAGAAGATCTTGATAGCTATGCAGCTTCCACTGTTTAACTTAATTCATTAGTCCTTCATTTAGCTCCATTTCTTATTATTCATTCATTCAATAGTGAAGCAGAATACATACAGACACCTTGGCTAGGTAATGGGCTTCGACTGGGACCTTGCCTTTGTTGATTCTTACATGTCCTTTTTAGGAGAGGCTGTGAACTTCTGGCAGTTCAAAGAGACTAAGACAGTCAACTTAGTGGCCTTCCCCAAGGATCACAACATAAAGAATAGACAAGACACCAAGACTTTGAGTTAATGAATTACATATTAAAGAGACGATTAACATAACCTTCCTTACTGTCTCTTGACTCCTAAGAGTCTTCTTCGGATCTCTTTAACTTCTCAATAGTCTTGTACTGACTCTGCGAGTTAGACAAGTAGTTAGTCATAGTCAGAAGAAGTGTTTAAATGCCTTGTCTATTTCTGACTTACTGACTAAGCATCCTCATTTGCTTTAGACTAGACACTAGTGATAGTCTAGCTAATACAGATTTTAACTGGTCCATATGACTTGTTTCCTAATGCTATCCTACTCTCCATTGACATGAAACATCATGAAATGAACTTGAGAGGTAGGGGAGGAACATATGATGAGAGTAAAGTTAGTCATCAGGACTTGAAATGACATAAAGACATTAGTTTAATAATTAATTAATTTAATGACTTCTGAAGGTCTCCTTATGCTAAGAAGTTAAAGCACAATGTCTGTGTAATGGGGTTTGGGGTTTTGGGGAACAGAAAAGTTAAGGAGGATCTCTTGTAGGTTTTTTGAATAGAAGATATTCTAAAATGTTAGATAACATAATTACGCTTAGAAGTTTAGTTATGCATGGATACAGAAACTATCTAGGCTAGTCATAATGGTCTATTTAAAGAAGATAGTATACATTAAAACAATTAGATAATAAATCGACTTAAGTGTCACAATCTGAGAGATTAATTAAATCATAAGTATGGAGTAAGGGACTATCAACTCCTTCCTCTTTGAAATGAGAGTCATGTATATGGATGCCAAGAGTGTCCACCACGGTCTTGAGGTACAGATCATTAAATCTATCAAATCTCAACCGCATGTGATGACATACTACTCATTGGCCTTGTCTCAAAAACTTCTTGGGTTCATTACGGACTCTATGGAGGCAAGGGAGGTATATTGAGCTTGCCATCACCCTGCTCAAAGGAAGTCTGTCTGTCTGTCTGTCTGGTTCATATTAAAGATGAATGATTATCCTCAAGGGCAAAAGTCTGTAACCTCAGATTTCATATTTAAGATGTTATCCTGTGCTCCTGTGATATTTCGAGCCTAGTGGATATGATGTTAAATATGGGTTTGATCATTTGGAGACAGTAGTAGTGATTCTAAATGAATCTGATACCAGAGAGCTTAGAGGATCTGCTCTTTATCTGGATTCTGAGTGAAAATATTCATGTAGGATCGACGGTCCATGAATCATTGCTAAATGAGGAGGTACTTCCATTATTGACTTTGTGATTTCTACGCGAGATCAGTCTAAGGCAGGCATTATAAGGATTCCTGAAATAGATCCTTAGGCACTGGAATTCTCACAAAGGAATGGGAATGGAATCAACCAAATTCTTAACTTAATACCATTAATTAATGAATTATTTCTTGCCCAAATTAAGAATAATCTCAAAGAAAGTGACTCAGAAATTAACTGGTTAATTCTATATAATCAATCACTATTCTTTTAAACTTTTTCTGTTAAATGGTTTCCTTTCTTTCTATACTACGATGTTGACTTTTTGTATGCCAACAGGTTTTACTCTCTTTCTGGATCAATTTCGGTTTTAGATATTGTGATTTGGCAGACTTGCTTAGTCAAAGTGATTATCCTTTAGGGTCAAATTTGATGAGAAATCCCAGCATGTAAAGCCAGACATTACTGTTCTTGATGCTCATCTATGACGTTGAATCATTAGCATCTTAAGTCTTGCTGCTATTCTGTGATAATGCTAACAGGGATTCTTCAGCGTCCATTGTGGGAGAGCAGAATAGAGTTTAAGAAATAACAAAAATGAGCTAAATGTATACTTACATTTTGTTTCTTTATACTCTCAGAATTCTAAGATGAAACAAATGGCAATTCCGCTTTGATAATTTATTAAACAGGTCATATTCTGAAAGATAACTACCTTTTTAGTTACTCTAAGTCTTCAATTACCATGTTCACTCGAGGAGTTTATGCTGATTTTCAATTCAAATTCAAATAAAAATGTCAATTATAGCTTGGCAGACCAGATCCTGTCTTCTGATTCCCGTTCTCTTTATCCACACACATCTTCGCTCTTTGTAATGCAAAGCAGCATATGAAGTGCCCCGTAAAGGGGGCTATCAATCTCAACGAGAGATCCCTTCTGAGTTGCTACTGAGTTGCTTTTGCTTTATGTGTATGAAATTCAGGCTGAATCATTTCCGACAAGATCTCTTCTAAGCACAGGCTAGAAGGGGTTTGCTCGTCCTCCGTTTGGACTAATGGTATTCATATTGTGCATTAATTACATTTCTGTTATTTTGCTTTATCAAATCAAGTTAATATCTGGCGGCAAAGCACAGATTTAAACTTGTCTCTGTAAGACATGCAATGTCTCGCTCCAGCTCCTCTCAAAAGTCTTTGCGCATGTTGTTCCCATGGAGCTGTAGAGCAGTGTGCCATAAAGAGCACCATGCCGGCTGACTATGCCTTGGCTGTTATGTAAAGTGAATAGTTGGCATCCTCACCCTCATGTAACGTGCACAGTAGGATACCTCTTGCATTTCGACATGTAAGAACATGGCAGCGTCATCTGGTCTTCGGTAGCTCATAATGCATTTGTACTGTACAGAAAGGGACTATTAAATTCCCACCCATATTCAGATAGAGAGTGAAAGAATGAAATTTAAATCAACTATTTATGCTGATTTCTTTGCTTCTACATGATAACCTGGCTTTGATTGCTGAGGGAGAATACTTTAATGAGCATGATGCAATTTAGCTATCAAGTTTTGTCCAATTCTTTAAAATAAATATGAAATAACATTGAGCATTAAAATAATTAATTCATTTACCTAACCATCCTGTATTGATAATCCATTCACAGAATTTTTTTGAAGATTCCTATGATCTTTTAAATAATGTTTATGGAATGGAAAGGTGGCTAACCAAAAGGCTTCCAAGCCCTTAATTGACTAAGGATCCGACGGAGTAAACTGTGGGAGATGAGGGCCCTAAAGTAAACATTTAATCGCAGATTTAGGATTACAACAGACATTAAGACTACTTACAAATATTCTATAGGGATGCCCCTCAATTAATCATTGTAGGGGATGTCATCCCTTTCATATATAGTGGCAAGATCGAGTCATATCGATTTAAA
>JAGYYO010000211.1:0-11902 GCA_021441625.1 Diophrys sp. 3 WChen-2021
AACTTGATGTCCTTTAGTCTAAACATTAACCTTTGGAATTGTCGTCGACTTCTAACCTTTTAGTTCATCTTCTAAAGTTTAAATGGATTCCTTCTCAGAATAGTTCTAATGCATCATTGATCTAAAGTCAATAGCTGGAAGCGATTTTCTTAGCTTCAAAGCCTAACTAAGAGATTTTATGCCTGAAATCTAGCAACTAAATAGAATTAAAAAGAATCTTTTAGATTGTTATTACTAATACAACTATCAAAGACTAAAGATCATTCACTAAGGTGATCCTCAACTAAAAGAAACTATCATTAACTAAGGAGAGATGAAACTCACTTCAATTGATAGAGTTAAGGAATATAATCTATAGACATCTTACTCTAACTAAATTCTATCTATCTAGCTTAGATAAAGATAGAACTTGAGTCCTCAAATGAAGTTAGTTATCATCTAACACATCTAAGGCTACTAACCAACTATCTAAGAACTAACTAAAACATTCAAATTGTCAAGGACTTAAGCGACTTAATTAACTAAAAGAGCAATGAGCACACCTTTGATAAACTTAGATCTAAACAACTAAGTTACTAACTTAGAGCTTCTCTTAACTAAAGACTAAGAACTTTAGATAGTTAAAGATCTAAAGGAATAGTCTTAGCCAATAAGTACTCATTACATCTAAGATAAACTAAAGAAGGAGAAAGACATTAGTCTAACTAATTAAGAAATACTAACCTTACTGAAACACAAATGGAACTTCTCTTATGTAAAGGGCTCTAGACAAAATGAGAATAAGCTTAGAGATAAGTAGCAATGGATAGCTATAGCCAATAGCTTAGTGTTTCTAAGACATCTTTTAGAAGGAACTGAGATCATTAACATAGATGAGAGCCTAATCTCTTTAGACACTAACAAATAGTATTCATGGAAACCTAAAGGAACTTAAGATAAATTTGTTACAGTAAGGAACCTTAAGTCACTTTAGCTTATTCTGGGGTACTCTAGTAAAGGAAACTCTTACTTCATGTTAAAGGATGGGATCAATAACTCAGTTTGTTTCATTTATTTTCTTAGTGAGTTGATCAAACACTTAGACAAAGATAATCCTTAGTGGAGATCAAGTACAGTTCTAATGTTAGACAATGCTAGCATTCACACTGCTAAGGAAACTATCTAATTCCTAAAGGATAGAAATGTGCCGACTTTCTTTACTACTCCTTATCATCCAGAACTCTCTCCAGTTGAGAGTGCTTTCTCTATCATTAAGACTAAAGTTAAGATCTAAAGAGAGAAGTATTACTAAGGAATTTGGAAGAAGACAGAGATTTAGACAATAGCTTAGACAATCAGAGAGGTGCTCATAGATTACTAGATCAGCGGACTCCTAGGAGTAATGAAGATTGCCTTTAGTAAGCTAGAGAAGTTCTTAGAAAGTTGAATTAGTAAGGTAAATCAATTTTTAATCAAATTCTCATTCTTAGTCTTCTATAATTAAAATTAGTTCTTATCTATTGTCTGACTTTAAACTAAGCTGTCTTACCCTTATTCCTCTTCCTTATCAAAAGTCTATCTAATTCAAAAGATAATAGTTAGATAGTTTAGTCTTATAGTGCCTTAAATACTATTATTCTACTTTATTCTTACTGTCGTTTCTAAGAAAGTCTTGTCTATCGAACTTTACTAATAGTATTATAGATGCAATGTACCTTCTTTACTAAGCAATACACATGATTGTGACAGAAACTAGCTTAACTAAGTTAGAGAATAGTTTTACTTAGTTACATTTAGATTTCTGTAGGGGAATTCCTTCGATGTAACATTAAAAAACTAATACTACTTTTACAGAATAGTATTCATCTAATTTACAGAATTCCTTACTGCTTTTACGGAAGATACGCATTGAGGCATTAGTTATAATTAGATAAAACATAGTTACTTAGACTGATGGAGAAGGTTAACTAAAGATCACTTGCTGCCAAGTTCAAATCAAAGAATGAATTACATAAGATACTGACAGTAGAAGGAGGCTACTACTTGCCACCTGTAGATACCATAGACATAGATTATCTAAAGGAGATCTGTTAAGGAAAGAAGAAGGTAAGCTAAGTAGTCATAATCTCTTCAGTTATAGAAGGGGTAGATGCTAAAGTCTGCTCAGTTCCTCATTACTAAGGACTAAGAGTGAAAGACCTTTGGGACTTAGCAAGAGACGATGCTTTAATTAAAGAGTACTTACCTGATTATAAGAAAAGTAAGAAGCCTGATAGACATTGGCTATCTAATCTAGTTAGTTTCTTTAGATAACTTTTAGTGTTACTCGTTAAAACCAGCCGGAGGGAGGCAATGGTAAAGAGATCAATGAATGATAGACTAGAAACCTTAGTAAAGCTACTCCTATTTATGCTGAGTTAACAACTGAAGTTGCTTAAGTACTTAAGAACTCAAAAGCTTTTACTTGTAAGGATTGCCAAATGATTAACTTCAATTAGCTGGGAAAGGAAAGCTACTTAACTTAGCTTTGGGAGGAGAGAAGAAGAGAAAGAACTCGAGAGGTGTGATGGAGTTAGTTGGAAGAGATGAAGAGATCAAAGAGAACTAAGTTAAACTTTAATTAGAGAATGATGTACTTAGACGGGAATTAGATAAACTTAGATCAAGTATGGGTTCAGCAAAGCCAGACGAACCAATGAAAGGAAGAACTCCCGAGAAAGGAAAGACTTTAATTCATACTGCACCTGAAAGTCCTTCGGCTTCTTTTGTTTCTCATCGCAAGAGATGATTTAATAGTTAAATAATTAAAGCAATCAATATGGTCATTATTAAATTAAACTCTTTGTGACAATGAGTGACGATAAGGATGAAGAGATCAAAGACACGTCGGATGTTTTTAAGGATGCGAATAACATTGAGTGGAAACTAAAGGAGAAAAACAAAGGATGCACTTACTATTAGTGCACTGATACCAACTGTAAAGGAGAAGGCTACATCGCAAACAGAAACAAAACCTTTACCATCTCCTAGGAACATAGTTCATCTTGATAAGCCATTAAGGAAACGGAATCAATCAATTCAGACATAGATAGTCTAATTCCTCGTTCAATTTCAACTCAACCTACTCCTCCAAAGACAATCATCAAACCAACTCCAAAGAAAGTTACTTAACTCGAACTTCTAGAATTAAAGATAAGAATCATGCCTGACACTGTGTTTCTTCATTTAGCTTTTGAAGTAGGGCCTGATGCTACGATAAGTCAAGTGTTAAATGAAGTTAGAGACAAAGGAGGAGAAATGATCAGAAAGAATGCAAGGTACAAATACTTGCTAAGAGCTGTTAGTGAATCAGGTTTCATTTTGCCAACTACATTGAACATTTGGAGAACAATCAATGAAAAAGGATGCAAGTTTGAGATTGTGCCTCATTATAGTGCAATCAATTACAAACTAGACTTAGAGGAAGAAGAAAGTGACATCGAAGAAAATGAGTGAATAACTTTAATACTAAACATTAACTTCTCTTAATTTAATGAATGCTTAATTAAACTTTCTTTTCTTTCCTTTCTTTTCTCATTATTTTCGATTATTTTGAGTTATTTTCGATTAAAAAACGAAAATGATGTTTCATTACTGCTTTTTTTTATTATAAAGCCATTAAAATTTCAGGAAATTTTCAATAATTTTTCAGAAATTTCGAGGTAGAGCTAACCAAACTTGTTAAAAAACACTAATTGTTTGAAAACTCAAATAGTTGTCATTGGGAACCTACATTGTGCAATTTTTCTTGACTCTTTTTTCAGATTTAAGGGTTTTATGCATTTTACTTGCATTTGAGTAATTCTTTTAAATTCATGTGAGTTATTTTACAGCTTAAGTTGAGTACTCATAAAATCGAAAACTTCTTGACCTAGAGGTGGATCTCATTTAAATTTTTAGGTTTGTAGTTTGTTCCTTTAGGTTTTTAGTTCCTTTTCTCTGAAATGTCTTTAATGTCACTTCTTTCCCTTAATCTTTTCTTATGTGAGATTGCTTTTCTACATAAAACTCAGTTACGATTAATGTCTAGATTACTTTAACCATACCCTTTGTTTTTATTGTATTACGATATTGGGGTTTTGGGGTATCATTTTTTTAGCTTCGATAGTGCCACTATCAAATTTCTTTAGAAGGGTCTAACCGAGGGTATAAACAGTACGGAGATGTAAAAGTCAGTGAGTGCATTTAATGAATCAGAGATTTGCATGCCATCTTTCCATTAAAACTTAACGTCACCCATTAGTCCAACAGTGTCTAGCAATCTTATACTAACTACTAATGCAATAGCTGGGCTAAGGAGACAAGAAGGATACATGCTAGCAGAGTGCTGGAAGTGTTAAAGAGAGTGATTGATAGGTTTTGGGTGTTGTGCAAAAGCATCCCAGAATGTGTTGTGCATGAGCATTCAGGAGTTTGGGGGTTTTAGGGTTTTGGAGTTTTGGGGTATATTATTTTAGTAAACTTTTCCTTTTATTAAGATTGCCAATTGAGAAAGTATTAATAATACTCTTTCATCGAGATTGAGATATAATTAATTTATTGAAGCAGTAGAAATATCATTACAGAATCACCATAGATCTGGACCCCATCTTTGAGGTTTTCGATTTCTTGGCAGAAGCATGTTCCTGGATCTGTTTCGACCAAAAGTAGATATTTGAATTCTTCTCATTCTCCTGTCAGCATTGTTGTAAATCCTTTTGACGATGAGTGTCCGACCTTTCAGTGCTTGTGCTGAGCTTCAACATTAATTAATGAGAGGAAGCACCCTAAAGGTATTGCCTTTAACATGATAATTGATGGAACAAAACGAGAGTCTTACTTAGATGTGAAATATAATTCATTGCTTGAAAGTAAACCAACAACTCCAATTCAGAGCATTCGAGCAGATTCCTCAGTGCTTCTGACAATTTCAGAGCGACAGTTATGAGAAAGAGTAGCTTTGATTAATGAGAATAAGGCTAATTACGCTTTATTTTACATACTTCTTGGAGAAAAGAGTATAAAAATGCATGGAACAAAGTTAAATTCAGAAATTCCAATGAGTTCAGATAATGATATGATAGAGCACTCGGTAGAGTAACTTTAGACTGTCAAAAATTAACCTTCATTTCTAGATTCTCTATTATGTGCTACTCCTTCTATCATTATAAGGTTAAAGGTTAAAGGAATTCATAATATACGGATTAATAGAATATTTTCCTGCACGGTTCAATTGCTCGGTCTGTTTCCTCGTTTGTCTCAACTTAGCCTTCAGTACTCCTGTAGACGGTGTAGTGAGGCAGTCTCTCTGGACGTTCTCTCATCTCCCTCTGTATCCCTGTCAGACGCTAGGCGACCCCAGAGGGTCCATAATAGATGATGTCGAGATTGAAAGTCGGGTTCCCCATCTACTTATCTTAGGAGCTTAGACTCCATTCAACAGCCCTATCAATTGGGTGTCTCCGGTAGAGCTAGTGAAAAACCTGGAGAAAACGCTAGCTCTAATTATTGACTCTGTGGATTACATGTTGTAATAGGGCAGCCAATCTCTACCAGGAACAGAGATCAACAAGGTTCTGAGTTATGCCCAATCGGAAGTTTGGAGCAGTTGCTTCAGTACCTCCGTCTTCCGTGTTTGGCGTATTACATTTGTTCTGTGTTTCAGCCACTGAGAGAGACAAGGAACCTACCTTATTAAATTTCTAATTTAATAATATCCTTTCTATCAATAAATTATTTTTATACATCAAAACTCCAAAACTGAGATTTAACTCATTAATAAATATTTTTGAACTTAACATACAATTAATTAATAGGATGCCTTCAAGAGCATGCTTCCCATTCTCTCAGCGCAAGATGTCTTAGAATTCCCAAATTAAATTTAAAATTAAAATAGAAATGAATTCGACAATATAATAAGGTTAAAGGAAGCATAATACACGAATTTCTGGTCTGTTTTCTCGTTTGTCAGCTCAGCCTTCGGTATTCCTGTAGACTGTGGGATGGTTGGATTTGATTCAATGCTATCATAAGGAAAGTTTTCTTGAGAATGATCATTCCTGAGAGGCCTGTCTGCCTCAAAACACCTTTTCAAAGGCAACTTCGCTTCTTTTTGGTCAAATTAATAGACCGTCTCAAATACAAGTTTCCCTCCTTATTTTAGTTATCAAAGGAATGCGAATGAATGTTTCCTTTGGAGATAAGTAAACTTTTTCTAGAGTTGAGATTAAATTTCTGAGTAGGTATATGATGAGGAATATGATGAAATAAAAATGGGTCAAAATGTAGCGATGAATTAATTTAATAGAAGAGGACTCTTGATTTGCTGGGACCTTTGGGAATTAATTTAAACGATTTAAATTTAACATTAATGATTAAGGTTCAACCAAAGCTCACTTGACTTTCAAATTCCTCCCCAACGAGAACTCAATGGTTCTTAAAGTGCAAATGGACTGGTAAATGACTATGTCGCTGTCTGTCTTAAGTCTCAGCATCCTCATGCAAGGTCTGGCATACTACTTAGTCAATTCAAATTGAATGTCTTCGAGCATACGCTTTTCTTTTATGCTCAAATTTTTTCATTTTTAAATTAATTCATCATACCCTCTAGCAATTACTGCATTGGGCTTTAGTTCCTATTCCTGACTAAAATTTACTTTGTTGATACTGGGTCAGGTGTTCCTCTCCTCGTTGCCTCCCCTCTTCTTTGTTACTTCCTTGTTAAGTAAGATTCAACTTTCTTCATTTAAATTTATAGAATAGGTACATGACCTTGACTTGAGGAGTCGATGAAATCACAAAATTGGAAACAAGAGCTCGAGTTTGCTGTTTCCAGACTTTTAATGATTCTAGACAGATTGAGCATTCCTGAAGACTGATTCCCTTTTGTTCTAGTAGTTAGCAAACATATGATCGTTGGGAAAGGGGAAATCAAAGACTATAATTCAACTTTATTAATAGACCACGCTAGGATAGTCTTGGTATCTACCGAGACAGAATTTCTAAAGGTTGAACAAACTCAGTAAGCTCTGAAATTCAAGGAACATGGAAAGGTACATGGAAGTAATCGATACTGAGCTAAATAGACTTAAAATTATTGTCTTAGAAAGAAACATGTTTATTTGATATCGATTCTTTCAGATCTGGATATAGCCATCTAAGTGGATCTTTCTACCGGTTTCTTCCAGGGTACAGAGTTAGTTACCATGTGCGCAGAGTACTTATATCTCTCTTAGCACTTAAACTCCTGCTCTTGTCTCCATATTTTAATTTATAGACATTCATTCAATCTTTGATAATCCTGATCCCATGATTGTTACATTTTACTATTTAGTGTTATTAAAATAGATTAGATAAGATTTACATCATTCATTCACTCATATTGCGTCAGTTACTTTGCCCTTCCTCCATTGAGCTGGAGAACAATGATTATTAAAGGGCTAAGTAATGTGATAGCGTTCAGAGAATGTTTATTTGAAGATCTTCAAAGGAAAAATTCCTTAGTGACAGTGAGCAGTGGACATATTCCTTTGATAACTATAATAAGAGGGAAACTTTTTTTGAGCGGTAGACAAGAGTTTGTTTAGGAGATCAATAATTACAATTGTTTTTAAATAATGGACTCAACAAAGAAACACAACGGAGAAAACAGAGAAAGTGGGAGAGGGCCCATCACTGCAAGCACCTTAAGGATCTGAAGGCTAGGGTTAGCAATCATAGGAAGAAAGTAGCACTTATGGCACAGAAGATCCTTAGTTGTTAATCTAGGAAAAAGAATAAGAGACTTAGGAATGCTAATTTGAAATTGCGTTTCTCTCCTTCAGAACTCTCTTGGATAATTTCAAAAACTGTAACTGCAATTTTCAAATTGGCATTTCCTAAGTTTCATATTCAACAGAGAAATAGTGCAAGATTTATCTCTCTTGATTTCATTCACTGTAACGTTTACAATTGTCATTCAGTGTAACGTTACTCAAAGTATTCAATGTATCGTGACCGGAAAGTTGATAGTAACGTTAACAATAATTTAAATGTATTAAAATTAAACAAAATGGTTTAATAAATTAAATCAACTACTCTGTCTCTTCTTCTTTGGTGTATGTCTTTTTATCTTTGTACTGTTTTTCTCTGGCTAATTTGCGACAAATAAGAAAACAGACAGTGCAATTGAACCGTGCAGGTAAAGATTCTATTAATTCGTGTATTATGAATTCCTTTAACCTATTATTATTATCTCCAAAACAAACTTCTAGTCTATATTAATTTGACCCAAAATGAAGTGAAGTTACTTTTGAAAAGGTGTTTTGAGGCAGACTAAAGGCCTCTTAGATATTGACATTCTCAAGAAAACTTTCCTTAGTGTCGCTTTGACTCAAAGTCCAACTACCCAGACTGTGAAGTGCAGCAGTCTCTCTGGATTTCTCTTCTCCCTCTATTTTCTCTCTGGATTAAGGCAATTAATTTTTAGGGGAGATTTTAATAGAGATTACAAGAAAATCTTCGAACTTAGCTAATAAGAATTCTTTTGTACAACGACCTCTCCCTACTAGAAAGATGAAGTAGCTTGGTATTATTGGAACTAGTTATCCTATTGGACATGAAGAAGTCGTGAATGCATGTGATCATAGTATGATCAAGTGCGCTCTGTCCCTTACTGAATTCTTAGTCTAACATTGGCTCCATTATACTCAATATCATCATCATCCACTTTCTTGCGCATTCCAATGGGTGCAATTCTTTCTTGACCTGAGCAGGGATGATGACTGTTCATTCCCTTTCTGTTGAGGTTTGTAGCTGCTATCGGTATTTTTCTCCGATTTAAAAGCTTTAAGAGCAAGGTTGAGATTGTCCCTAGCTCCAGTAATTTGGAGATTCTATTCAATCTTTGATGGAACATTTCTTTTCTCATTGGACCATGAGAATGGGCAGCAGTTTTCATAATGATGCCACGTGAGCAGAATATGGGTTCCTTATTTTCTAGATCCTGCCATTATTTAGTACTTTAAGCAGATTTTGGAGCTTAGTATCATTCTGATTAATAAATGCAACCGTAATAAATAAGAAGATGAGCAGTATTGTACTCAATTTCTAAACTTTCAGTAGACTTAAACGATTCTTGATGCACTAACCTCTCCTCAACATTGTAATACTCTTTACAGGAAAGCTCTAATGTGCAACAAAATGAAGATCTATTCGAAGCACCACTCTCTTCAAATGTAAGACTCTCCAGTAAAGAGACTAAAGTATCTCCTTCCCGAGCTAAAGAACTGCCTAGCTCTGCCATGGGAAGCTAAGACTAGGCAAGTCTAAGGACCAAAGTGGTATTACTCTATCATGGGTTTCAGGGACTGTGAGAAGAAGTATCTCCTTGACACTTGTTTCTTGGAACTTTGTTTTCCACTCTCTTGGATACTATCTCATCCTCTGAAGAGGTTTTTTGGGAAGTCTATAGGTAAGAAAAGGGTCATAGGCAAACAGGGTTTTTAAAACATGACATATTTTAAGATAAGATAAGATTTTACATCATTTCATCAACACATTGCATCGGGTACTTTGCTCTGTTCTCTGTTATTCCTTCACTAATTGTTCAATTAGTTCGGCATCCCTTAGCCTTCGGTACCTGGATCCTGCGCTGGCTGTCGAGCTTTGAGATTTCTGTTTCAACCTTCGGACTTCTGTCTTCGTCGACCTCAGCAACTAGGCGTTGCCTACCTAATTTAATTAATCAATGACGTCAAGGTTTAGAGTTCATTTCACCTTCCTCCTTTCCCACCTGAGAGAGGTAGTCAAATGCGTGTATTGGTTAATTCCTAGGCTTTTTAAAATTACTTAATTTAATTAACATATTTATTCTGATAGGGATTGGGCAGGTTGAACTTTAGTTGTTTCCTGAATATATACTGAATACTTTCTAGACATGTATGAACATTATGCCTAAATAAATGACTTTAGTACTTAGAATTGGGCAGCTTGTCAATATTCCAGTCTCACATCAATTGTTCCCTTTTCTTGAAGCATGCTTTGTATTTTCTTCTGGAGAAGATGATATCTTCTCCTATGACACTTCTTAAGACGTCTCTCAACCTTATGGATCATAGTCTGTCGCTTTCTAAAGAGAATTAAAGATCATTGAAAGTGAGAAAACCTAAGAGACATTCTTTGCACCTGCTCTTAAAGTATGAATTGTCAGCGATAAAGTATTTTAGTTTAGAGCTCCAACAATCACTGAAGTAGAAGTTCATAACCTAGTTAATCCCTTTTATAAAAGTTCTGATAAATGCAAATATATTTCTAAAGACTTCCCTGATAATAATCCTGCTATTCCACTGAAATTAAGAGCCTAAAATCCTTTTAGAGATTACTCAGAGAACTATTGCGATGCACCTTTACAAAGGGAAGTAGTATTCTTTAAAGTCTAAGATAAATCTGCTGAATTATTTGTTGAGACTAGTCATGAGAATGTTTATGCTAAATAGAAACCATACAAGAACTATTTTCGGAGAAATAAGTGGAGGAGAATTTCAAAGAACACATTGGGCAAGTCTCAAAACACAATCTAACTCTGACAGTTTTGAGTGCTGGGGATGCTTCTTTTAAGTAAAGGCTAAAACAATAATTTCCTGGTAGATTAATCATCTTAATTAGAAAACAGAGAATGAGAGTGTTAGAGAAGTCTGGGCAGTTGTTATTGGCAATGAACTTTTACTTAAAACCCCACAAGAGGGAAGCATCATTAAGAAGACTGAATTGAAGTTTGCTTATCTTGTACTTTTACTCCAATTGTTGCACTTGCTGTACTTATTCCTAACCGAATTAAAATCAAATTCACTTTCTCTGAGTACAGTGCTCAGAAACTGAAGTAAGAGTTTAACGTTGCTAACTCAAATTTCAATAGGTGGACAGAAGAACGAGACAAGGGAAAAGTTGAGCAGTATGGCGCTACATCAGAGCAGGATGAGTGAAGGCTTTTGCTCAAGTCGTGTAAATGCTTATATTAAAATGATAACAGATTATACATTGTATATGTGTTTGTGATAATAAATTAGAATGATAGAGAAATGCAGCATTCTCCTCTTGATGGCTTCAATTGTTTTGGAGGAATGTCTGCCTTAATTAAGTCCTTTACCAAATAAATTTAGGTCCATTGATCAATGGGGGGACTGACTGAAAGAATTTGAAAAAATAGATTTTGGTTTTTGGGTAGTAAATATTTAAATTTATAGTATGAAGTTCTCATCCTCAGAAAATGCTGTTAACTTGAATAGCTTTGCGCCACCTTCATCATAAGCAAGTAACCAGAATCAGATCGGAGATCCCAGAACTTCAAGATCAGGTACTCAGTTTCGGACAGGAGAAGACTCCAACCATATGAATTCTAGTGGTTCAGATCTCTTTGCCCAGAGAATTACTCTATAGTCACCAGGTCTAACTTATCTTTAACACAACACAGACAGTGTAGGTGTTCTTAGAGCCTCATCTGAAAATGAGGACACATAGACACCCTCAGCTATTAGAAATTTAGATCAACATGATGTATCCATCGTACTTGATATTTCAGAAGCAGAAGAAGAGGAGAAATAGGAGACTCTTACTAATAATCCAAACTAATTATTGACTAGACATAAATAATTAGATATCACATAATCTAATTTTGTAATAGAGTGGAGGAAACTCATCCTATAGCACATGATGAACCTAAACCAGAATCTGATGGTGATATGGACTTGTCTGAACAATAGAGTGAACCTCTACCTGAGTGGATGATTTCTGCACTTAATGAATTTGATAACGCAATTGAACAAAATCTAAATAAGTACTGAGACTCAGAAATAAATGTGATTAATATTGACACTAAGTTCGCCTCATGTAATGAACACTAAGTCAATTCAGTTTATTTCTCAATCTT
>JAGYYO010000212.1:0-11902 GCA_021441625.1 Diophrys sp. 3 WChen-2021
CTTGGGGTTTTGGGGTAACTGAAAACGAAATTGATGAAACAATAGGACATTTAGGGAGAAAGAAAGCAATAGGTTCAGATGGTTCGAGTGTTGAAGTTCTTCAAGACAATCAAAATATCCGAGACAAATCAATCAGGTTTATTTAATAAAATTGGAATGAATATAGATAAATTCCTAAGTACATACTTGTAGGAAGGATGATTCTATTGTCTAAAACGAAAAGTCTGACAGCTTAACCTCAAGAAACGAGGCCTGTCGTCATTTCTACAAGAGTGCTGAAGACTCTAGAGAAACTGATCCTCAACTAGTTACAACCCTTGCTTCTCAGTAGGATTGCGCAATATCAATAAGGCTTTAGAAGTGAAGGGTGTATTTAAAACAACCTGTTAAAAGTATTAACGAGAGAGAGATAGTTGACGAGAGTTAAAGAACCATACTATGCGATATTTCTTGATGTGAAGAAGGCTTTCGACACAGTAAATAGAAGTAAATTGACGCTTATTATTTACAATCGAGTAAAGAGATACTTAGAATCACTCCAAAGGAATCAACTAAGAAAGCTAATATCCTTAGAAGCACTAAACTACTAAATGAAATTTTGAACAACACAAAGATTGAGTTGAACAATAAGAAATTTCGCTCGAACAGAGGCCTCCCATAAGGTAGTGTCCTCTCTCCTATGTTATTTTCAGTTTACCTCGATGAGATACTTACATCTGCACTAACAACTAAATAAATTAATGACTACATTGTATGTTTTGCTGTTGTTGTTGTTGTGAAATTAATCATTAAGTCATCAATATCTCTTGGGTGCCTAATCCCTCTTGTCCCTCTGAGCAATACTTCCTTATCCTATCTAGTCTGCACATGCAAGTCTTTGACTGAATCTGGTTTATTCTTCATCCACAGTCTCATCATCTTCAATAGTGTACACTTTCCTCGTTCCCATCGATTGACTGCTGTCATCGCTTATCTCAACCATGTCCCTGCCGTCAACAAATGCGTATGTTTCGCTGGCGACATAGCATCTTAACTAACAACTCTAATACAATGAAGACAATACTTCTTAAAGTGAGGAAGTCTCTTTAGGCCTACGACCTTGAGCTTAATTTAAGCAAATCCAAACTTATCTCCAACGTCTAATCATGCAAAGAATTATAAGACATTCGCAAGACAGGGAATGTGAAGTACCTTGGAATGACGCTATCCAATTCTGAAACAACTATGAAAAAGAACTGAACCGGTAATTGTAATAATCCTCTATATCATTTAGAAGGACTATCAATTGCATGCCTAAATCCATCGCACAAAAGATAACTAGAACGTACTTCGAATCAAAAATCCTCTTTCATATTTCAGTAGTTATTGCCACTGGCTTGGACAATGGAGAGTGAATCTAATAAATATATAGAAGTGGAATTAGAAAGATCTTCTGAATTGGTAATTATATTAACAACATTAATCTTACTATTTCATTTGAATTGTAGGAACTGTAAGACTTAAAAGACTTATTACATATAAGATATAATTCTCATGAGTCCCTCAACAAAACTCCCATCAAGACAATTAGAATAGTAATGGTTCTAAGAAATTCTATCATCATCATAGACAACAAAGTCGCCAAATGTAAACATTGTGGTTACAATCTCAACATATTCAATTACTCTAACTGCTTCCATTTAAAGTTCACAGAAGAGTAACATCAAATCATAAAGAGCATATAAATGTTCAATTAAATAGAATTAATCGCTAAAGAGAATGAATTGCAACATCTCTCAGATTATATTCTATTATAATCAATGTGAGTTTCCATTTAATTTTTACTACTACTACAACTACTAAGTTATAGTTTGATTCTAAGTATTAATTTCATTAGTGGTGTATTTATTGATATCATCACCCATCCAGAATTATAGGGGTTTAAACTATTTAAAGACTTTAATAGGAATTTTCTTTACTAGATGGAAAGTAAGAGTTGGACTAAACGATCCACTCTGGGACTAAAACCGACTAACCCCTCATCTTTAAAACAAGGGTCTGCATGAGGTAACGAGTAGAGGACTTTCTTAGCTCAGAGTCCCTTCCAAAACTTACTAATTCTTGAGGCTAGAAATTCCACAAGAGCCCCTCTGTTTATTTAATTCATTGGTAGGCACAAAGTGATTACATATTAAATTTATTCTCATCATAATCAACAACTCTTAGGCTGAGCGTCCTGGCGGGTGTGTAGCCTCCGAGCTTGTGGCACAGCCATAGCCAACCATTAATAGCAGAACTAAGCTTATGTATGTGAAATATATTTCCAATGTCTTCCTCTTTCTCATTTTCTTCCTACACATATGATTCCCCTCCTTCGTTTCCTCTTCTACTTCCAATGGTGTTGTCATCCTCCTCGTCAGATCTAACCTATACATATTGTCTTTCCTTAGTTTCACTTTCTGCCATTCCTCCATTGTTTCCATTACTATTTGTGTCTTCGACATAATCAACCTTATCTTCTACTCTCTCATTGTAAGAGCAGTAAGTACGAGTTTCATAATTCTTCTATTTAGGTAATTGAGCTTCGAGTGTGATTAGAAAATTCTGTTATTATTTGTTAGAATAATCTGATGATGATGATGATATAGATTTGGGTATTCTAAGCCTTGGTCTTACTCCTGTTTAATTGACAGTTCCCAAAACAACTTCACTAAGTTACAACTCCTATTAACTTAGAAATATATTTCTTCTATATCAATCCTTTTCTCCATCTTCCTAATCCTCTTTCAATAATTGAATTCAAAATTAACTAAGTACAACAAAGGAAGAGTTTCCGATTTCTTGACATGTAATTATAATAAGTAAGTACAATAAACGAGTGATAATTCTAGTCTATCTCCAACATAGAATGCATGATTAATAAAAGTTAATCAATGCCGTCAGACTCTCCATCAACCAATGAATCCCTATCCTCTTCCACATTATTAGTCTCTACACAGAACACCTTATCTATCTCTCCTTCTCCCTGTCACAGTACACTCACTTCAAATACATACTTATCAAGTTAGTCTGCTCGTCTTCCTGGATAAGATTTGACTTTATATTGAACTAATGCAAGCAGGTAATATAATAATCTCTATTTCTGCAGCTATATGCTAGATAGTACTTTAGATGTGATGTTTACAATGGCAGTTTATGCATTGATAATTGATAAAGAGGAAACATTGAGGGAATGCAGAGATATTTATAGATGAAGATTAGAGAGAAGTTATTAATGGGTGGAATGGTAGACTTGGAATTGATTTATATAGGGGTTTGATGCCTGGAAGATAAGAAAGGTGACTCAAAGGAGGGGAAGGAGGGAAATGGAGCATGCATTAAACTAAGGATAATATTGTATTTACAACTTAAGAAGGATGTCTTCATTTCCAATCTTGCGTTAATTTAAATAATCGTATGAATAAGCCGAGATTGAACTCAACATCTTTCAATCCTCCCCCTCAACCCAGTAAACGGCATATCTCTCTGCTAGTTCATTGGGGAGAAAATATTGGCCTTGACAGAGATGAGGTAAAAAAGAACACCTGAGGAGAGGATTCATAGAGTAGCCAAGTGATAAAGCTCCCATTTCATCTTTGAAATTTTCCATTAGACATACAATATTACTTTATGACAAGCTCTAGTATTATATATTTACGTTTTCAGACTATTACAGTGGGCAGAGTCTTGGCTTTAGTTCTGCATATTTCAAACGATAAGTCGTTCCCTGTATGACATTTTCCAAATAATTAGTAGTTATTAGAGGGAACTTACTAGAAGGAAGGTAATACCCATTAAGAATAAAGGCTTCAAAAAAATCTTATTTACATCGCACTTTCTTTTAAACTCTTCAATAGAGTAGTCTGATTCTTTTTCTTCTAAAAATCATAATACCTGTAATCTTCATGATTAACCTAATTAATGTTCAATTACCTACAACATGTCTTTGCACAGAGTGTCTAATGCCTGATTTGAAGGATCTTTGATGTTTTAATATGCTTAGGTTTTTGGAGATGTCAAGTACATTCTTATACTGGTTTGAGTTAAAATGATGAGCATGATTGAAAATGTTAAATATTCCACCACATTAATAATACTTTACTACTTAACGATCCTTGAAATGTACTTTAGCTATAACTTTAGATAATGTTAGTACTTAACCCAATAAAATATATACTAAAAGTTGTGCCTATCTGTTCTGTCTCTGGAATCTCCACATCTTAGAGCACAATACTATGATCAGTAAAGGTCGTCATCACAGGTGGTATGTAGTATCGAATTAAGGATTACAATTTAGCAATAATCAGTAAGGAGACCTTTGTTCAAATATTCAGTCTTTTTCCTTATTATAATATGAGTTAATCTTCTTATGGTTCGAAAATCATTGGATACTGAATATCCTAAGTATGTACCATGGAGTTTCCTTTCAATCCCTTAAATATTACCTACCATTTTAGAGTTTGAAATATAGAAACTCTTTTATTTAGATATCTCTAAGTCTACTCTTCGAAGAGCCCTAATTAGTCTCTCAAGTATTAATTCGGCTTCCCTCTTTCATGTTGCAATTAGAACTAAGTCGTCTGCAAAAGCATAGAAATGATTAGTGATTTCTTCGAGAGAGAATTCCGACTATATGGCTTAATCAAGATATAGCACAAATAATAGAGGCGAGAGTATACCTCTTTGAATGATACCTTTATTTGTTTCAAAGTCTTCACCGTGAATCTCTGCCCATGTATTCCTAGTTAATTAAAATAAGAGCAATATAGTTCCTTGTTCCACGTGTTTTCCCAATATATTGATAATCTTATTTCTTAGAATGGAATGATTCACATTATAGTAAGCCTTTTTTACATCCACGAATATTACGTAGTGCACCTAGTTGTTGTCTTTCTTCTAAGTGATTCTTTACATTAATTTGATATAATTCATACAGACAATTGAGTTATCTCGGAATCCTTATTAGTATTTACCTACCTCTTTCCAGACTGCAGTCTTACCCTCTCAAATATCACTTGTAAGCATTTATAGAGGAACGAAGGAATACTATTTGGGCTGATTTTATCGACTTGAGTTATCTCTCTCTTGTCTTTTGATATGAATACGATTCTGAATGTTTTAATATACTTAGGGACTATTTTATTCATTATAGTAACTGAATAAGTTTATTACTCTTTCTCGAATTAGAGAGTTACAAGATTGTCTATCAAGCATTCAAAGCCCACAGCTTTATTCTTTTTGATTGTGTCAATCGCATTAGCTATCATTATCGATTTCTAATACTTTATTTGAATCCAAGAGATCAAACTTTATTATTGAAGTAATAGGAACCTTTAGTTTATTGATCTGTGATTTGATGTACTCTATAATAATTCTATTGGATTATTTCCTACTCATTACGACTCCAATAACATAAATACCTTTAACAAAGGTTCCATTACTAGCATCTAAATATTATCTTACTTTACGGTAAAAGTTTCTCAAATCATTGCTTGATAATGTGACTCTATTTCTGATAAGAGTTTATTACCTTAATTAATCGTAAAGTACTTATAAAAGTTAAGTTACTCATCTCCTTATAATTTCAAGTATTTTTAGGGATCTTTATAGAAGTGGGATGAGCTGTCTTTACATCAATTATATCTTTTAGTGGGACATATGACCTTTTTATGCTCTATATACTCTACAGGGTCAGTTCTTAGAGTTTGAGTCTATTTAGGGTCTTCTCTTAGACATTCATGTCCTCAGTTTACATTTTTATATCACATGGGATTTAGAAGACATTTAGTTCCCGGAATGCCCTAAGAGGTACAGCTTAGACTCTACTCTTGTTTTGAGATCGGTTGCACCCATTCCCTTTTTTCTCAATGCTCTCTATATATCTTAGTAGTCGTGATTAAAGTCTCCTGCTACTATGCACATGTTAGGAGAATATAATTCATTTCCATACTTTACTATATTTCTGTCTGTGACATTGCAATAAAATCCAAAAACATCAAGGATGGTACCGTAGATCTAGATCCTTACCATTAGGATGTCATACATATGTTTATAAAGGACTTCAGAGTATAAGCTGTCTTTCACTGAGATTGCAACCCCTTACAGTGGTACGGCTCTGTTTAATGTACTACATATCCTTTAACTTAGAATCTTTGGTTCTTAAGCCATGTATCTACTAGCACACAAACATCTATATCATTTTGGTTTACATACATTCTCAGGTATTTCTATTTATTAATTAATTGATAGATTTGCAGTTCCATTCTGCTACCTTTAGGTTATATTATTTAGAAGAAGATGAGAGTGGTTAATGATTGGGCTCATAGGAAAGGTCATTGTCATACCGGTTTAGATTTCATTGGTTTCTTTTCCAAGCTGTTGATCTACGAAACCCATCCTAGGCTTTTTCTAAATTCTTTAAAAGTACTAGTAATTTATGGAGTTATTCTCTAGGCAGCAAGTGACCGCGCTCAGATTGTACATGGGGCATGCTATTTTCACTTACCCCTCATCTGCACGCAAATTACTTCGCCTGCTTATTTCTTGCAGATGTTTCTGATTCTATATACTTACTCGCAATTGATTGTTATATTAACTAGGTCTTTAATTTCATCCATCTTCTAAATGTTTTTAATAAACATTTACTCTCTTTGCTTAAACTAAAATGAGTTAAGAGCCTTTGTTCTTTTACTTATTACTTCTTCACAGATATCCTTCACTTACAGCCTCCCAACTACTCTCCCATTGCTAACTCCATCCATTCCATTGCTTGCATCAATAATCATATCTTTCTCATCAATGGTCAGGAATTCTTTAGATACTAAAATAGCCTCATTTAGTTACTCTTATAATTTCTCAACTTTAATCACTACATTTGTCATAACTGCTCTTTTTTCTCTTCTTGTGCCACTCTTTCTTCCTTGCATTTCACTTCCATTTCTTGCATTTTCTCCTTAAAACCATTTAGCTTGACTCTTTCTTCCTTATTTAGAGCTTAAGCTATTGATTGAAATTTCTCCTTCAATTCCTATATTGATACTTTCACCTTAGTGATATCTAGTTTATCATTAATGGAACTTTCAACTTCATTCTTTAGTTATTCAAATTCACAATCAAGTCTTCTCAACACATTGGGATTTATGATCTTTTAGCTATTTTTACAAGGTGGCTATAGCAGCTGCTTGTTATTTTCTCTCTCTATCAATTACTGCCAAATAACTGCACATATTCTAAACTTTTTAAAAACATCTTGAAGATCATCGCCTAACCTCTCCTCACTTGTGGGTCCACCGGAGCACGGGAGAGGAAATTATGTTCCTGGGCAGATTTTCGCTCTTGGGCACAAAGTCCAAAGTTAAATCCTTTTTAACTGTCAAGACAGAAAACATTTCCATTAGAACAGCAATTGGTCATGAGAGAAACGATCCTAAGTCATTGAGGAACTTCATACATTTCAAAGATAAATAGATCACTGTATTTGAATCAGCCTTGAAGCTCACCCAAAGAAAGTGCTACACTGTCTTGAGTTAATTAATCTCGAAAGCCTCTTTAACGGCTTCCATTTATATTTTCACTGATGGTCTTCTTTCTTCTTTAACCCACTGTCTCAGAGCTTTTAGCAAGTTCTTAGTTTACTACCTAGTCTATAGCGTCCTCCTTGGCTTCTTCTTACTTCATGCACTTGGAGTCTTATGCAGATTAACTATTTTTCAAATAATGATTATTTTAATCTTTCTCCATTTCGCTGTTTGAGGAATAATCACTCTCTTTCTTCTACATGAGAGTGAACTTTAAACTAATTATTCATCGAGTAGTCAATTAATGAAATTATTAATTATTTAACTTACCGCAAGATTCGAATTAAATTCTATCATGTAAAGTCTTAATTGCAACTTGATTATCCCTCTCTTTGCTGCCTTACTAAAACTCCAGGGAAGTAAATATTAATCATTCACTGATTTCATTCATTTAATGTCATGACAATCTTTAAATTACTATCCTTCTTCCCTCTCTCCTTCCTCCCCTGTCTCCTCCCTTCCTCTAAACATTTATCCCAATTCACTTACTCAAGTCATCGTTGATTTAGATGCTCTCCCTATCAATATTACCTTTATCGATGAATAATACCTATTAGTCAATGGATCATGCTACTCTGATCTCTTTCAATGAACCTTATGTGTGATGTTGATACTTGCATGCTATGCTCTATAATGTTAATAATGGATATTGGTGTTGATGGATATAGAAGAAGCTGATGAAGGAGAAGTTGGTGTATGGGATGGAAGGAGATTAAATTCAAAAGGGATTAAGAGGTCGATAAAATATGTGATTGAGAAAAACAATAGTTTAAATCTAGGATAAATGACGATAATAATACCTCCTCTATCCTAAGAAACAGACATAGCAACAAAGATAACTACTGTGATGTCATTGTACCACTATGTCAACTGAGATACTTTATATACTCATAATCATGTATCAACTTACCTCTCTTTTGATTCTTCAAGAATTAAATTATCCAAGTTATGGCTGGACATTAATTCTAACCAAATTAGTTTTATACTTAATAAGGAGATCTATCTTATTGTAAAATAAAGAATGAAAGCAGCCCAACAGCAAGCAGAGAGATTAACTAATATTCATTTAATATAACTTGATCTACTCACTTTCCATTGCTACACTTAATTTCCATATCTAAGGTTTATAAGGAAGACACATTCACTGGATATAAAGAGAACTGGAAGAAGTAGACATGAATGAATCTTTTAATATTATTTCTTTAGAACTCTTGATAAATAGATTATTAATTGGCTAAAGTGAATATTGTAGTTCTTCGGGTAATTTTATGACCCATACCATTTGTTGAATTTAGATCTGATTGAATAGCATGTGATATTCAGGAGTTTCATAGTCCATGCACTTGCTTCATTGTACAATCTATAACATCTATGTTCAAATTGATCACTACTATTTAAGATGACAAAATTCTGAGATTATCGATCTCAAATATATTTATAGAAGCACTCAAACCAGAGAATTCCCCTTAGTCTATTTGAACATTGACGATATCATTGTCGAATCCCCGATCATTAATCTTCCTTTGATAAGTTCTTCCCAGTGCCATTAGATCGTCTCCAACTTGAGCATTTAGAGCATCTATTTAAGGACAAAGGAAGATGAGACACAGAAGAGTTCGAAGAAATAGTCATTTAATCTTCTTACCTACCTACCTACCCTTTTAATGACATTTTAGTTGAAATCTCTGGTGCTTAAGCAGATTCTTCGGCAGCTACGGTACAAGAGTTGGGTCTCTCAAAGAAGATGAGATGAGATCTCTTTTCAAGTTCAAGTATTCAAGCTGTACCCTGATATTTGATTGATGTTTAAAACACTATGCGCAAAAAGGAAAATTTAGAATTTCAAATGAACGAAAGATAATTAATATCCTTAAGTCAAACCATCATTTTTATCAAAACAACTTACATAATTCAAAATAGGATCCTATGTTGTTGATATTCACTTTTAGCATCTTTCTCTTGACTAGGCAATACTCACTAGTCTGATGAAGAAAGTTTGCTAGCAAAGTCTACATACAAGTATTTGTAGGGTATGAAATAAGATGATTGGGACAAATGATTTTGAATTAAAGAAACACTTGCATATTAATAATTTAATTATATTAATTGTTGCCGGTTGTAATTATTCAAAGACGAATACTAGCCAAAGTATCTCTTAAATTAATCCAATGGCTCTCTCCTCAGATCAAACTGAAAGATTATTTATCAACTCATAAAAAGCTGTTGGTAATTTACTTAAGACATCGTTACAGATTAATAATGGGGTTGAGAAGAGGGAGGAGCTCTTCAACCTCCCCATGGGTGGTAGTTGGGGGAAGGGAAGTAAGTACAAATGCTAGTTCTTAATTCCCTAAAGTACTTAACAATCTAATTAAGTGCATCCTCACCTATATCTAGTCCCAATGGAGTTGGAACCCAATATGGGTTCTCCTAAAACCCACCTCTCAGTGCTCTCAGCTCTTTTCTGCTAGAGATCCAGGACTTCTTTGGTAGTCCATGCATCCCCATGCAGGGAGCGCTTGGAGCATGAGGGGTTGGGATTGATGGGGGAAGGGTCTAGGGAAACAGCCTACTTGCCATTTGTCCTTTGCCTTTCCCCCATCTTTACATTAATTACAATCATAGCTGATAAACAGATTCAAATTAGTCATAATACTTAAAATATTTGAAAAATGAAGTTGCATATTTAATAATAAACTATCAACCTAATTAATTAATATAGAAGAATGTGATGATGGAAATCTAGTAACAGGAGATGGATATGATGAATTAAATATAGAAGTCACAGGAGCAACATGGGAGACAGGAATGACAGGAGCTATAGGAGAGAATGAATAAGTGACTTAATCCTAAAAATAATCGGGAAGGGTAAAATGTTTTGCGGGCTTGTGGCTGTACTTGATAACGATGGACAACTCCTTGCTCTTTCAGTTTTTAAAGAGAGTCTGAACAACAGCAAATTTTAAAAGTTTCTGTAAGATCATATTTCTAAGTTAAGAGGTCTGACTCTCATAGAGCATGAGCACAAGTGGGATTTCTCTCATGTTGAATAACAGATTAGAAAGAGCATTCAGTGCTTAAGCTAGAGCAACAGATAAGTTTGTGTGAGGAGAGCTTACAAGGCTTATCTTTAAGTGCTTGAGGGGAAGAAAGTTAATTGAATATTCATGATAAAATTAATGCAAAGACATCTTCATCTTTTTCTTGTTTTGGAGGGAGTAAGGGAGTGAACTGTTGATCCTGAAGCTACATTCTAATCGTACTTAGAAGCTTTGCCAATAAGTACTTGAATCTCATCATTAATAAAGCTTTTATTACCTGTGGCTTCTGTAGTTTGCTTAAAGCCCTCTAATTCTTTAGTATATTTGTCAAGCTTTAACTCTCTGAAAGACCCTTCAAAAAGTCTTTGGACAAGGATAAGGTCTTGATGTCAATCTGACTAATGATTGGCTGTTGCTTATCTGGAATGTAATCTTGATGGAAGATGGAACAGTCTGGATTGAAGGTTGACCCAGCCGAACTTATGTCCCTTTCTTTATGCCACAGCTCACTATACTCTTTAAGAACTTTATTTATTGGAGGGTTTTACAGTTAGGTATTTTTGATTTTCTGTTTTAATCCCAAAATATTCTTTTTAAGTACTAATATAATGTAAAACTCAGAGATTACTGAAGACGAGCGAGCAGGAAGCAATCACCCATCGCGAACCATTGATTTATAGAGATCACTTATCGTTTTATCTTTTCCTTGAATATTAAAAATTGATGTCTTCCATTAAAGTATTATTTAACTAAATATGAAGTATTCAGCATTTAATTACAGAGGGGATGGCAATTGTTGCATATGAGTTGAGGATATGCATTACTCACTAACTCGTATCTGGTATTTAACATTATCTGTGCTTATTTAAGATGAAGTTAATTGAATTATCAATTAATTTATAAATGGAGTGATCAGTTCAGCTTGAATTGTGTTCTCATATAATAATTGAATAGTTGATTTAATTCTTAGACATGGAGAAAGAGAGTGTTGATAACATCTAGTAAATCAGCTCAAGAGAATAGAAGTGCTCAGGTTACCAGATTTATGAAGTAAATTAAGAAGGTAAAAGTGCAGATGGGATTGAAATTTAATCAGAAGGCCAAACTAGGGAGATCAAGGATGAATTATTAGATTCCCGTGCCTATGTTGTCCATCAAGTAAGAAGAAAAGTAAAAATAATGGAAAGACTTGAAGAGGATTTGTATGATGTTAATTAAAAGATGGAAGATCTTTTTGCTTTAGTTAGAAAGATAGAAGATGGACAT
>JAGYYO010000213.1:0-11890 GCA_021441625.1 Diophrys sp. 3 WChen-2021
CTGAATATGGTGTACTAATACGAGACGTACTTAAAGAAGATTAAGATTATGGCAGAAAAGGTAGAGTTGAACACAGATAGAACCCTTCTAAAGCATTGGGGTTAGTATGCAAACAGAGTGGTGCCTAAGTGGGAACTCAGAGAGACAATGAGGGAGGAGGAAGCTTAGATAAGAAAGATTGAGAAGATAAGGCAGAGGAGAGTAAATAAGAAGTTATTAGATACAAGAAGAGTAATGAAATTGATGTGTGCAAGAATGTACGTAGAAAAAGAATGGATCCAGTGTAGGTGTGGACTGTTGATGAATCCACTACAGCATGAAGTAAAGCAGGAATGCAATGTAGGCATCCTGAGGGAGTATCAGAGAAGAGTGAGTGTATTCAAGTTCGTAGACAATTAGGTGAGGAAACTACTGGAAATTGGAGGGAAGGTATATAAGAGAATTATAGAGATGCATACAGATAGTAAAGTAGAATGAATCAAGATAGAAACATTGAAGCTGACACTGAAAGAGATGTGGTGAGGTATGAATCCTAACACTACGTGATGATTATTACTTAACTTAACTTAACTTAACTTAACTTAGTATCCATTCCCTTCTCTTTAGATTCTTCATAACCTTTAAGTGTCTCAATTTCCTACTCATTCATCATTTCACCTTCCTCCCTCCCTTGCATGTCCTAAGGCATGTCTTCTTATACCTAACCAGTCTTTTCCTATTCCACCACCTTCCCTTCTTAACACTCTCCTACCTATGCCTACATCTTAGACACTACTAGTAATGCAGCCTCTCTCCATTCACTATCCCCCAGTATGATATTAACCTTCTCTCTCACTCTTTCATTCATTTATAGGTAAGTAATTTAATTACAATGCAAAGTATGTGAAATGATATTATTAATTAAATGGAGATTAACTATTACTATGACTATCCACCTGATACAACTGGTAACACTTGCATGTTGATTGGTACGTAGCAGAGATAAGCAATCCTCACCATCCCAATAGATAATATAAATCTATAAATATTAAAATGGAATCTAAATATAAAGAACTTCAAGTAAGTCCCTATCTATCACCCCTCTAGTCTCTCTACGACTCCCTACTTCACGAAGTAGCCACCACCCAAATGAAATACCACTAAAACATCAAAACAGTGAAAGTGCTCTCCCAATCAGTCAAATTCTACAAAGACCAACTGCACAAATATTCCCCAGATGGCGGACCCCTGAACACTCATGCACTGTACTCCCCTCACACTCTCCCTCGCCCCACTGATCTCAAAGAACCCACGATTGAAGAAATAATGCAAGATGGAGCCTATCTATCATCTGATGATGAGGTATTTACAAGGAAGGTACATTCTATAATGGATGAGAGTAAGAGAGGGAAGAAAGGGGGAGCAACAACGAGTGCGCCATAGATAGATAACAATGCAAGTAAGACAGTGGGAGATAATGAGTTATCATGTGTGATTAATACAAAGGAAGAGAAGAAGAAGAAGAAAGGAAAGGGAAAGAAAGTAGTGGAAGAGAGTCCAGTCAAAGGAGATGAATCTATTATCAGTGCAAGTGGAAAGAAGAAAAAGAGGGAGAAGAAGGAGGGAGGAGGGAGTGGTACGGGGATTGGATAGAAGAGGAAACCTACAAGTAATCTCTCTGCTAAATTAAAGAAATAGAATGTGGGACCTGCTGCTGCTCCATTAGGTCTAGGAGAGATAGCTGAGGACTGTCCTAAGCTAGAACAATCTAATACAGGTCTTGGCAGTGCTACTTCTCAACCACCTCCCATTTCAAGTGTAGCATCCAATGTTTAAACTACACAACCTCCATAAGGATTAACAGGTAAGGATATGGATGTTAATTCAGAAGATTCAGTTCAATAACAAACCACTCCAACAAACAGCAAACTAAAACAAAAGAAACAACCAAAGCCTAACCTCTAAGGAATCCCCTATAAAATCCCAGATGAATCCATCCTCCAATCCACGTACAACATGATATGCGACAGTAGTCCCATAAATCAAGCCAAATACCTCCTTAACGTAAGTCTCCCCCTCCCCTCACCCCCCAGAACATCAAACAGAACCCCTCTTCTGTGCTCTTCCGTGCTCCCATCGACATTAAACGATTCTAGATCCCTGACTACTATCAATACGTAAAAGAACCAATGGACTTAGGTACTATCTAGAAGAACCTTAACAATGGAGAGTATAATGAGAATCTGTCTTTGTTTATATATCATATTAGAAGAGTGTTTATGAATGCTGTTATATATAATCATCCATCAACTGATGTGTATAAGTATGCAGTGAGGAGTAGTAATTACTTTGAGACGATATTGATGGTGGCATAGAAGGTGAAGGTGGGGTTGCCATTGGGAATGGGGAGGAGTACGAGGTGGGAGGAAGTGCCTTAAGGGAGGGGGGAGGAGGGTTTATTATTTAATTAAAATGGAAGTTTTTACACTATTCTTATTATTGCTTCTTTCATCAGCTAGAGCACGAGACTCTATACTCGCTTATGATTTTGGCAACAAAGAGAAGACAATTGTTGATGGGAACACAATGAAGATTTAGAATCTAATCGATCCTTAGACATTTCCATTACAAATTCATGGATCTCTTCCTTTACAGCACAATAACATTGGAATGCAGTGGACCTAGCAATCAGTAGGGTAGATAATAGGTTCTATCCCTTCCTTCATTGATTAAACTCATAACTATGTAGGTTTTATAATGTATGCAAATCCATCTAATTTTAGATATGAACAATTTCCAATACTTTAAAAATACTCTAATGATGTTCATAAAGTAAAGGTCATCAATCATTTCCGATACTAGGTGTTACTTCATTCTTGGCTCCTATCATCTCAGGAAGCTCAGAGACAAAGAAGAGATAAAGATCATTAAAGAATTAATTAAACTATGGGGACACTTAATTAAAATTTCACTTTCTTCCGTTCCCGTAGCGGAAAAAACTAAGCATATGTTCACCATGTCTTTGCCAGGTCTCTTTTTAGTTTAATCTCGCCCATTCTCACATGGGGTGCCAGTTAACCTGAGATTCCGGGTCGGAGGCAAAATCTCAGGTGGCGAAGGTTCAATTCCTGCTTTTGCATTCTTTTTGTCCATACATGTTATCCCATCTCCCGCTAAGCCCTCTCTGCATGGAGGGGAAGATGGTGGTTCTTCCTCCAGTGCAGGGGCAGTAAGCAGTTGGGACAATGCATGCCTGGCCCCAGGGTCTGAGAACCCCCCATGCCTGTGCCCATAGCATGTTGTCGTGTTTGTTAATTATGATTAACTTTCATCTTTTATTCTATTTATATACCTTAGATATAAGTTTAGATTTTAATGGTAATTATCGGTCTAATCTTTAAGTTAAATTTCCTATTGATTCAGACTCAGGCACAACTCATTCTCCTATATAAGGATTTATAGAGTATGAAAATTCATATAATTGGTAATTAATACATTTTTATGGGAGTCCAAATATTAAATTATTCGTAAAGATTAATTAAAAAGCCAAGATGAGGCTTCAAACCTGCATGGAATATTTGAGCAGATCTATGTTCCGCCATGCGGGTTGGAAGGGACTATTTCTAGTCCAGACTCAGCATATATTCCAATTTTTCATGCAATACGGAAGGTATTTATAATTCAACATTCATCCGAATACTTTAAGCAGTGTATATGGATAATAAGTTTATACTGATGAAACTATGAAGGAAAATCAGTCTACTAGAATTAAAGGATACATATATGATGATTAATTATATGATACTTAATCAAGCACTGCATTGGGTGCTTCTCTACAGTCAGTCTTCTCCTGAAGCTAAACCCCTTGAACTCTGAACGTAAGGTGATAATAGTGATTAATTATTAAATTAAGAAAAATGTCTAGTTCCACATGTCTTGAGTTTTCAAATATATTAAAGTTTTTCTTCTTTCACATCAGTCTTTCTTCTTCTCTTAAGAAGTTATATTTCTCTGTCTAAAAGAGATCCCTTTTTGCCTGTAAGGTTTGCCCAGGAGTATACTTCGACTCTAAACTCCATTACCTCTGACAGAGAGGTTTTTTCATTTTTATTTAATCGGTGCCCAGGATGTAAATTGCTCAAAGGTGTGCCAGGATGCAATTAATGATTGATTGATAAATCACAACACTGGGGTACCTAATCTAGTGGACATTGAATACCGAGTTCAATGATCCTCTTTTACAACATGTTCTCAGATCTTTTGTTGCTTTGTGCCTTGTTAATGCTCTTACTTATAATGATACTTACCTCTTCAATCACAAAGATTCCCCATAATATAAGTTCAATGTACTATTGAGATACTTTGAGATATACACGTCTGATGTTAAATTAGATATATCTTAATTAATAGACTCTTCATGTTGCAGTAATGAATGCTTCCTAGGTCTCTATTGTATGATTAATTTACCTTACTACTTTTATTATCCAACAAGTGAATAATAAGTCACATAGAATTTGGATGAAGGAGATCCAGGACAACTCATACTTGGATAGTCCTAGTTCATCATCATCATCATCATTAATCAAATGGACCTAAAGAAATTCGGTAGGGAATTAATTAAATCGCTGGGCAGTTTGCAGCCACAAATATACTTTCGCCCAGGAATGATTTTCTTTTGCCTCGATTTTCTTCTCCTCGTTGCCTCCGTCAGACCCAATTTTCATGGGGGGAGAAGTTGGGCGCAATTTCAGACAGAAAATCCTTCAGACTTTATCAAAAAGTTTCCCAAAAACTTTAGCAAGAAATGTGCAAAGGATGGCAAACATTTTAAGCCTTTGGAAACTTTAATCAGGATGTTAAAACATTTATGACTAATTTCAACAATGATCTTATATTCTTCTTGTTCATCTCCATCTTCTTCATCATCTGTGTCTTCTTTATCATCAATATCTTGTTTGTATTGTTTCCTCACTCTTAGTTTTCAGCCATTTAATTAATTGGATAATCCTAGTTTAAAGAAGAGCAATATGATCCATTATATTTTGATGGATATGGGTTAGTTCTACAACATGAGAAATCTACTGTTAGGATAGATAACATCAATATATCAACAGCTTGGACTATAGTATTTGAAGCTATATTTGTGATTAAAGAATTCTCATTATTCACAATCAGAAAATAGGAGACAGGAGAAGATATAATAAAGGTTTGGTACTCTTAGAATCAATGGAATTTATATTATCTTTTGATTCTTAAATGTTAATGGTTTAAGTTGATGTTATGAAGCTTCCAAACTTATTACCTCGACCGTTCAGTTCTTAAGAATCTCAGGAGGCGTAGAGAAGGTATGTACTTCACAAGGTCTTAGCTGTACCAAGACCAATATGGGTTTATACCCAGAAAACAGATGTGGCGAACTGCCCCACATTAATAACCATTCATATTAGAAGTAATGCATTTGAAAAGGATATTGCCTTTGTAGGGATCTTGTTGAGTGGTATCGTGATTTGATTGATCACTGATATTATCCTTTAGTAAATGGTCTCTATACAATAACTGATAACATTGAAACATCTACATATTAAGACTTAGCTTTTAGTATGTATTTTGGATAGTCAAAGTTCAATATGTTATATTTCAAAGGGACTTTAAAAAAGAAAAGGGAGATGCCTATATTGTTTGATGAAGGAATATATGAATTAATTATACATCCTTTCAGAGGACATTTTAATTCAGTTTAAATTTATCCATTTAGTCTCAATGACCATAACTAAAGTAATATGTTTATATAATCTAGACAACCAATAATAGGAACAAAAGAAATTTGTAATAGACGTTAATACTTTAAAGGTGGAGATTGTATTGCATGTCCATCTGAGTGTTGGACATGTATTGTATCACAATCAGACACTATTGAATGCTTAACATGTAATGTTAATGGAAGTGAAGAAAACTGTAAGTGTGGGAATGGGATAGAAGATAATGGAGAATAATGTGATGATAATAATAATATACTCAGTGATGGATGTTCATTATGTAAGGTTGACACGGGATATGCATGTCCAACATTTGGATAGGAATGTACTATTACGTGTGGGAACGGGGTGTAGGAAGGGAATGAATAGTGTGATGATGGGAATACAATCATTGGAGATGGATGCAATTAAACATGTGAAGTTGAACTAGGCTATGAATGTAATCCTATATGTAAAGAAGTGTGTGGAGACACACTAGTGACTATAGGATAGTAATGTGATGATGGAAATACTGATAATGCAGATGGGTGCAGCTCTGTATGCTAAATTGAGAATGGATGGGAATGTAATCCTGATTGCAATACTATTTGTGGAGATGGGATTACTGCAGGATAAGAAGAATGCGATGGAGAAGACTAATGTAATGATTAATGCAGATGTTTAGGTTGTGATGAAACATTTAAATTATTAAGACAGTATATTATTAACAATAATAACATAGTGATCGAGTTTAATGAAGAATTAAAAGAGACTACCAAGCATTGCACTCTATAAATCTAAGATCGATCAACTGATGATGACTTCGGTAATATTGAGGTATTCAAGCAATCAATTGAAGGTAATAAATTAATAATTCAATTTAATCTGAATGAAGTATTGCTTTATGGAAATGGTAATGAATATATTCAACTTAATTGCAATCATTAAATAGAAAGTATTAGTTCAGATTCATAGATTGATAACCTGAGTCTCTCTTTTTCATCTCTTGATCCTTAACTATCAACTGATACAAATGAGAGTATTTAAATAATAGGATCTTCTGTATTTTATTCTGTTGTTACTGTTATTATTGGGTCTTCAACATCTAGATTAATATTAGGGTCATCAATGGAATCACTCTTCTCTTTTATTAATGTGCTTTAGATCATAAAGAGTGTAAATAAATATGAAATAGATTGATCTTATTTCATTTAAATTTAGTTAAATTGTCAAGAACATAAGTGGAAATATTTAGGTAATGAGCTTCTGATGAAGAGAATTCATTAAATTTATTGAGCTAAGTCATATAACATCTCACAATTTTGGTCATTTAATATTTTATTGACTTACATTATCTTCCTCTTCTAAACATTCACTTGCCTGCTATAACTACAGAAGTATTTAAATTTATATCCATAGCCAATATGGATGTACACTAACACTTCAATCTTTAAATGATTGTAGATATGCCCTTAGCTTAGCTTTCCAATCTTTCTAATTCAAATAGCTCTTTCATTGGTCTAACTCTGCATTAATCTGATTATATTAATGTAAGCTCGTGTCTCCTTGTATTTTGGAGTATATATTTTATAAGAAGCATTCTATTTATTAATAAATGAACAAATGATTGAAGAAATACCAATAAATAAGAGATTTGAATAATAAGGAATTTCATCAACTCTAATACTAATCAATAGTGCAGACACACTAGCTATGACTATTATTCTCTTAATCATTGTATTATTTATACTTGCCTCAGCTAAATTAGTTTCATTTACTAATAAGGAGAATCTAATCAAATATTTAAACAAAAAGAGAGATTCTATTAAATGGGGATTCTTCATTAGACTATTATCAGAATTAGTATTGGAAATGTCTCTAAGTTGTTTACTTAATATTAAATACTATTAAGAAGGAGAAGGGGGATAAGTAGAAGGAGTAGTATCTGTATTGTTGTCTATTATATTGCTGTTATCAATTGGATTACTTAGCTTTATATTCACTACAAGTCTATGTAAACACAAACACTAAAATAGAAATTAGAAGTTATAATCTAATAAAGTATTGAAAGGGACCATTTCGCTATGATCTTGTTTCTTGATCTCTCAATTTTATATTAATTAAAATAAAAGGAATAATAACTAGGAGCAATGTATGATTCATTCAAAATGATCTCTATTAATGAAGTTTTAGCATTTCCACTCTTCATAAGTAGAAGAATGTGCTTCATATTAATAATAGTATTTATTGAGAATGCTATTATTTAAATTGTTCTATCTTTCCTATTGTTTTATCTAGTCTTTATATACTATTCTAATGTTCAACCATACACAATTGAATCTCATTTAAATAAACTATCAATATTCAATGAATGCATTACAATTCTAATTCTATTTTCATTCTTCCTTTATATATCTCCTAGTCGATCCCCTTCCATCTAAAATAGTGGTTACATTCACGCATTCCTTGTGTTGTTACTCGTATTAAGTAATACTATATTTAATGTATATTGTATTTACAAGGCTATTAAATAATGGAGATATAAAAGATAGACAATTAAAATAGTAAATGAGACAGATGTGACTCAGACAACATGTGAAGGAATTGAATTTGATGAATGGAGACACAATAAGTGAATGATTAATATAATATCTAAGTGCCTTTGGGCTGGAAAAGAAGATAAGTAACTAAGGAGTATGTGTTATGGCCAACAAAGGAAATCAAAGAAGAAAGAGGAAGAATGGGTAAGGAGAAATTGAAAGCATTGGCAAGGATGAAGTTTAGTTAATAATGAATATTACCAATCACATTAACATTCCCAAGGGGTTTTGGGGTTTTGGGGTGAGGGAGGGAACTTACGTTTAGGAGATATTTAGCTTGATTTATGGGACTACTATCGCATATCATGTTGTAGGTGGATTGAAGGATTGATTCATCTGGGATTTTATACGGGATTCCTTAGAGGTTAGGCTTTGGTTGTTTCTTTTACTTTAGTTTACTATTAGTAGGAGTAGTTTATTATTGAACTGAATCTTCTGAATTAATATCCATATCCTTACCTGTTAATCCTTATGGAGGTTGTGTGGTTTAAACATTCGAGGCTACACTTGAAATAGGAGGTGGTTGAGAAGTAGCACTGCCAAGACCTGTATTAGACTGCTCTGGTTTAGGACAGTCCTCAGCTATCTCTCCCAGACCTAAGGGAGCAGTAGGTCCCACATTCTATTTCTTTAATTTAGCAGAGAGATTACTTGTAGGTTTCCTCTTCTATCCAATTCCTGTATTATTGCCTCCCTCCTTCTTCTCCCTCTTTTTCTTCTTTCCACTTGCACTAATAATAGATTCATCTCCTTTGACTGGACTCTCTTCCACCACTTTCTTCCCCTTCCCCTTCTTCTTCTTCTTCTCCTCCTTTGTATTAATCACACATGATAACTCATTATCTCCCACTGTCTTGCTTGCATTGTTATCTATCTATGGCACACTCGTCCCTCCCCCTCCCGCTCCCCCCTTCTTTCCTCTCTTGCCCTCATCCATTATAGAATGCACCTTCCTTGTAAATACTTCATCATCAGATGATAAATAGGCTCCATCTTGCATTATTTCTTCAATCGTGGGTTCTTTTAGATCAGTGGGGCGAGGGAGAGAGTGAGGGGAGTACAGAGCGTGGGTGTTCAGGGGTCCGCCATCTGGGGAATATTTGTGAAGTTGGTCTTTGTAGAATTTTACTGATTGAGAGAGCACTTTGACGGTTTTGATGTTTTAGTGGTATTTCATTTGGGTGGTGGCTACTTCGTGGAGAAGGGAGTCGTAGAGAGACTGAGGGGTGATTGATATGGACTTAAGGTATATAAATAGAATAAAAGATGAAAGTTAATCATAATTAACAAACACGACAATATGGGGGGTTCTCAGACCCTGGGGCCAGTCCCAACTGCTTACTGCCCCTTCACCGGATGAGGATGCAGAGAGGGCTTAGCGGGAGAAGGGATGACATGTATGTGCAAAAAGAATGCAAAAGGAGGAATTGAACCTTCGCCACATGAGATTTTGCCTCCGACCCGGAATCTCAGGTTGGCTGGCGCCCCATGTGAGAATGGGGGAGATTAAATTAAAAAGAGACCTGATAAAGACATGATGAACATATGTTTAGTTTTTTCCGTTACGGGAAAGGAAGAAATTTAAATTTTAATTAAGTGTCCCCATAATTTAATTAATTCTTTAATGATCTTTGTCTCTTCATTGTCTCTGAGCTCCCTGAGATGACAGGAGCCAAGGATGAGTTAGACCAAGTCCCGGAATTGATTAATTACCCTTACTTGGAGTTCTTTGTATTTAGATTCCATTTTAATATTTATAGATTTATATTATCTATAGGGATGGTAAGGATTGCTTGTCTCTGCTACGTACCAATCAACATGCAAGTGTTACCAGTTGTATCAGGTGGATAGTCATAGTAATAGTTAATCTCCATTTAATTAATAATATCATTTCACATACTTTGCATTGTAATTAAATTACTTACCTATAAATGAATGAAAGAGTGAGAGAGAAGGTTAATATCATACTGGGAGATAGTGAATGGAGAGAGGCAGCATTACTCGTAGTGTCTAAGATGTAGGCATAGGTTGGAGAGTGTTAAGAAGGGAAGGTGGTGGAATAGGAAAAGACTGTATAGTTATCAGAAGACATGCCTTAAGACATGCAAGGGAGGGAGGAAGGTGAAATGATGAATGATTAGGAAATTGAGACATTAAAAGCTTATGAAGAATCTAAAGAGAAGGAAATTGATAAAAAGATTCTTAGAAGTTCTAAATCTAAACCTATATAGAAAGTCAAAAGTGATTTTTAAATTGAGCGGGATAAAGTTTAATAGAGCGCTTATGATAATGAACTGACTGATATCTATGCAATCAAAGGGAAGGAAGATGATTGTAGACTTATTTTAAGTGTGCGCTCACCTTCTTAATATGTAGCTTAAAGAACTTATGAAATATGGAAGACTGAGAACCCTTCTAAAAGAAGTGACAATGTAAAGATAAGAAATAAAGTGTTGAATCAAATATCTATGGAATTTAGAAACACTAGACTTGCACTAGGTTTAAAGAGTTACTTAAGCATTTAGAATCCATCTTAATTCGATCAAATAGTTCAAAGGGCTTTTGAATTGATGAAACTTGAAAGAGAGAATGTAGTCAAGAGTTATTATCATCTGTTTGGCAGCGATTCAGACAGTGAAGAGCTTATGAGCGAGGAAAGTGAAAGTGTTGATTCTCCTCTAAAGGCTCCAACTGATAAATAGAACACACATATTTATGCATTGATACTGCCTTAAACAAAGAATTTCAAGATTGAAGTTCTAAATTCAAATAGACTTAAAAGTTAAATATTATGGCAAACCAAATAAACTCAAACAAGAAGTTTAAATAATGAAAGAAAGTAAGAATTTATAAACAAATTCAAATTGAAAAACACTATGAGTGAAGATGGACAATTTAAAGTCAATGACATCAAAGATTGGGAAACTATGGACATGATAGTAGAGACTTACAACATTATATGTCAACTTATAGGGAAAGAGAATGTAGAAATTGTCTCTTAAGATTTACAAAAGTACTTAGACAGATAGTCAAGAGCTGCCATTAATAAGCCACTAATTAGATAGACAGGAGTTGTAGTCAGAAAAAAGAGATAACTAGAATTAAGTCTCAATGATGAAGATCAACAAGAAAAGAAATAAATTCTTTAATCAACATCTCTCTATCAAGATGAGAACGGAACAGGAGTCTTAATCAACACTTACAAGCATTGATTAATTCCCTGAATCCCTTAAGTCCGTCCTCCCACCAACCGATTCTCGCCTCCGAACTGATCAACGTGCACTCGAAGAAGGTGACCTTAAGCTAGCCACTTCTGAAAAAGTCCGTTTAGAAGAAGAACAAAGAGCTCGCAGAAAGAAAGACGAAGAAGAAAAGAAAGAACATGAAGCTTTCTACTTCAAATCAGAGACATGTGCTCACACTGGAGAAACAATGTACACCTATACAAAGAGAGACTACTGGGAGGACCGACGTAATGGCACATGGGATCATCTTCCTCGCCTGTTCATTTAATGATCTGATTAAACATTTAAATGAAAAAGTCTGAAAATGTGTCTGACGACTCTCATACTGATG